>PVKC010000001.1:38613-334926 GCA_004027635.1 Crocidura indochinensis
TTTCTTTCTTTCTTTCTTTCTTTCTTTCTTTCTTTCTTTCTTTCTTTCTTTCTTTCTTTCTTTCTTTCTTTCTTTCTTTCTTTCTTTCTTTCTTTCTTTCTTTCTTTCTTTCTTTCTTTCTTTCTTTCTTTCTTTCTTTCTTTTGGTTTTTGGGTCACACCCAGCAGCGCTCAGAGGTTACTACCAGCTGTACGCTCAGAAATCGCTCCTGGCAGGCTCAGGGGACCATATGGGATGCCAGGATTCGAACCACCGTCCTTCTGCATGAAAGGCAAATGCCTTACCTCCATGCTATCTCTTCGGCCCCCCAAATTATTTTCAAGACATTCTATTTTTAGGCCCTATGCTCTAAGAATATCTTTATGGTATAGGGAGATAGCTATGTACATGGAGATGTATATATTCTATATGTAGGAGGCAAGCCAGGTTCCATCACTTGCATCACATAATCCTAAAGTATACCAGGAGTAGCCAGAGCACCATTGGGTATGGCTCCAAACCCAAAATCAAACAAAAACTATCTTTACATTAAATAGTAAATAATACCATGTCCCCTAACTCAAAGTCCAATAAAAATAACCTGTAAGATTATATAGTAACATAGAGTATCACTTTGACATATAGTTAATAAAAATTGGTAGTCTGGGGCCTGGAGAGATAGCATGGAGGTAAGGTGTTTGCCTTTCATGCAGGTCATCAGTTCGAATCCCGGCGTCCCATATGGTCCCCTGTGCTTGCCAGGAGTAATTTCTGAGCATGGAGTCAGGAATAACCCCTGAACACTGCCAGGTGTGACCCAAAAACCAAAAAAAATAATAATAATAATAATAAAATAAAATTGGAAGTCTTTTTAGAGAAGACCATAACTCTCTCCTTCAAATTAAAGGGTTGGGAAATCATGGATAACTCAGTGGCAAAAGAACTTGCCTTGGAAGCCTGAGGTTGATGTAGCATCCAATTTAATCCTCAGAACCACTTTATGTATCCTAGTGCAATCCCAGTGGCTCTGCTTTGGGGAAGCGTGTTCTCACAAGAAACAGTCTCCTCTGGTGATTTTGACAAACTGAAGTGTGGAAATATCACAAACAAATGTGACTGATCTTCAGTCATCCCTAAAACAACAACAAAAGAGGGATGGAATAAAATAGAAACAAAAATAAAAACAGAATCAGAGTTGTGTTATTTTATTTCTCTCTGTAGCCTCACTAAATTTTAGAAAGAAGATAATCATACATATGAAAATGTACTGATTGTTTAGCATCATGATCAGAAAAAGAATTTTGCTTCTACAAACCATCAGTTGCTAATAGCTCATAAACATTAAATTACTGAAATTTGAGAGTGGGAGACAATAAGGCCTTGTTATTTTTATTTTTTATTTCAGATAAGAAAAGAAACTGAAAAAGCATTTGTACCCAAAGTAGTAATTTCCACAGCTAAAGCCAAAGAACAAGAAACAAGGATTACTGGAGAAATTACTACAAAGCAAGAACAAAAATTAACTCAAGAAACAGTAAGTTTAATTTTGTAAATACTTCAAATATGACATTCTAGCCCACTGTATACACTTTACTTCTAAAACCTGTAAATGAAGAATTTTTTAGCTGCTTTATATATATGTGGTATTAAAACTCGTTGAACAATAACACTTCCATTCAATTGATTGGTTTGGATGAGATTATCTGCTAGAATAGTGTGAAGCACATCTATGACATTTCTAGAGCACAATGAAGTGAAAGATTATCTCCTGTCCACTAGAATTACCCACTGCTACAATCATGCAGAGCCTGAGCCCTTCCTTGGTCACTCAAATTGTTACACATGCAACTTTTTCATATATAAGACACAAACAAATGTGAGTGAGTGTATAAACTTGTGTGCTTACATGTATGTATACATGTACACACCAGTCACAAGCATTACAACAAAATTAAAAGAGAAAGTGAACACATTGATGAAAACCAGTACTTCCTCAAAAATGTGTCACATTCCTGGTTGACTCAACAGAGAGCAAAATTTTTCCTACTTTATGCTATAGAACCACTTGAGAACAACCTCAGTGTTACGAAAATTCACTTCTCCCCAATTTGTGTAATCAAGTTTTGACATGTCAGCAAAGAGATATCTATTTGAATTCTCTTAAATTCAGGAGAAACCTCTATTCATAACTTTGCATCAACTTTGTTGATAGCAGAGCAGCATGATAAAAGGAGTATAATTGAGAGCACTATAGTTAAAATACTGTTAAAATACTAGCCAGAGGCTGTTGGATGGGTTTCTGTATGCTGAGAGTTAGAGATGGACTCTGAACGTGCAATAACTCTATTTAACCTATTCAAAGGCGTGGAATTTTCTCTGTTGCCATTGCCGAATTGGTGACAAGCAAGTCAGCCTGGTTGTAGTTTTCCAGCCAGTTGCTAATGGTCCCTCTCTAAGAACTCTGAAGTTTTACTATAATTCAAAGATAAGAACTAATCCATCTACAGAATAAACTAGTTAGTGGACAGAAAAATATCAACAAAACAAACAAACAAACAAAGAGAAGTCCATTCCTCAGTAAAACAAAAGTTCATCTTGAAGCACAAAAGTTGTCCATTAAAATGAAAATGTAATATTTTCTTTTTCACCACTAGACATTCTGTGTTCTCTGGAATGTTGCGAGGGTATTTATGTCATTTGAAACTTAAATCTTTATTTTACTCTAAAAATCAGATTATACAGAAAGCTGAAACAGCTGCTGTATCTCTGGTGGTAGATGCCACAGAAAAATCCACAAAACTAGAAACAAGCCCTGGAACCCCTGAAGAAATTGTCACACAAGATGATCAAATACATGTAACACATGAAAAGGTGATGATTTCATGCCGTATGATATTCTTTCACTCTTCCATCATTCTATTTGCAAGCCACCCAAGTTTTCTTTGTGGATCTTAATCACACTTTTTCACCTTTCCTTCTCTGATAGCTAAAATAAAACACTGGATGGTCTCTCAGGAACCTTTTGTCACCATTCTAGCTTTCACTGCCACTTTCTATACCTAACTTCTAGACTTTCTTTGGATTGTTACTAATACACAAAATTCACCTTAATACCATCTATTCAATTACACTCAATATATAAGGTCAGAGATAAAATAAAAATTCTGAGTTATTTATGAATCTATTAAAACATCCTATGATATAATATATGATATAATCATGAGATAAAGAGAAATACATTCCTAAGTCTTTTATTGCCAATCACACTTCCTTCTTCCCTTTAGACTAGATTTATTTTCATATTGTTACCAATATAACATAAATGATGCTCAAAATTAGATGACATAGCCATGAGATGAAATGTCCTTAAATAGAAAAAAAATACTGAACTTATCAGTTGTGATACTTTATTGGTGCATAGGACATTTAATGATAATTTTCTCATTTTTAATCATATATCCAGATAATGAAAGAATCTAGGAAAACAGTGGCACCTAAAGTGATAGTTGCCACTCCCAAAATCAAAGAACAAGATTTAGTATCCAGAACTAGAGAAGGCATCATTACCAAAAGAGAACAAGTTCAAATAACTAAGGAAAAGGTGAATATAGATATTATAGATGGGGAAAGTTCGTATTAGAACTAATTTCTAGTGAAACATTTGCTACTACATGATAAAATTATTAACTTCTATTTTATTTTTTGAATCCCTAACTAAAAATAGTGTTAAATGTCTGACTACCTATCATTAATTTATCTATCTATAATATTTGTCACTCATTTTATTTACCATAATTCTTTGCATGATGATTTTATAAAATCCTTATATGAAATAATCTCAATTTTTAAGTTAAATTTTTAAAATTTTGTAATTCCTGGTGAGTATATGAAAAAATGATCAAGTATAAATTAACTTATTTTCTGTGGTTAACACTGAATAATTTCTTGTATCCCCAGTAAGAGGGGAAAGGGTCAAATCATGTATGTCTGAAAATATATATAATTTAAAACTTCATTTTACCATAATAATCAGATAAGAAAGGAAACTGAGAAAACTGCCTTGTCTACAATAGCAGTTGCTACTGCTAAAGCCAAAGAACAAGAAGCATTACTGAGAACTAGAGAAGGAATGACTACTAGACAAGAACAAATCCAAGTTACTCATGGAAAGGTGACTATTGATATTTAAGTGTGAAATCCCCAATTATAAAACATTAATACCAAATATATGAAATTCTCTATTATAATATTTAATACAAATATCTTGTGAAATCCCCTCTTTAATACATTAATGTCAAAAATCAAGTGAAACCCCTTTTTGCAATAATGTTTGACATTATTAACAATTTATTTTTAAACAGTTGAAAGATAAAATTATCTTATTATTAATATTACTAGATATATTTATCCAATGATCTACTCACAATTATTTATGACATTTTATTGTTAACATCTAGGAAAATCTTTGAAAGTTGATGATTGACATTGCATGTAGGCTGAGTTTAAGATACTCCATTAAGATAAAAATGTATAAGTGATGAATCTTACTGTTAGAAAAATATATGTTCTCAAAAAAAAAAAAGAAAAATATATGTTCTTATGTATATATCTTCAAATATTCAGGATATTACAATGCAGAATCTGAAGTTATTTTTAGTAAATGATCCATATTTCTCATGAAACCTTGTCCCTGTAAATAAATACCAGATGAGAAAATGATAATGCTTGCTGTACCTCTCAACTAAACAAGAAGCAATCTTAAAATTTAGAGAAGGGATGATTTAACTAGAATTGATATATATATATATATATATATATATATATATACACACGTATACATATATATGATTACTTTATCTACTTGTAGCTCTAACATTTCAATTGATTAGCCTATTTCCTTATCTGTAGTTTTCCTGAGATGAGCTATTTTCCAAATTCTATTATCTATTGCTAATATAGAATTTGCAAATTAGCAACTAGATTTTCAAAATTTAGTTAACATGTTAGCTGAATTTTGTTTGTATTTTCCTTAATGTTTATATCTCTATATCTTTGATTTTATTTATAAAACATGATTTTAAGGGGCCAGAGAGTTAGTATAGTGATTAAGACTTTTGCCTTACAGATAGCCAATCTGGTTTCAATCCCTAGCAATACATTGCTCTCCCCACACAGTCTTGAAGGAGTAATCTCTTAGAGGAGAGAATAAGCCTAAACAAGTGGGTGTGGCCTAATCCTCCCATATAAAAATGATCTAAAATAAACTTTTTAAAACTAATACTGAATGGCATATCAGAATGACCTTCAGAAGTTTCATCAATGACAGATTATGTTTTATAATATGTATTCATTCTAAATTATATCAATTTAACCATCTTATTTTTGTTAAAAATTAGCTAAAAATAGGGACTGTAGTGGTGGTGCAGTTGTAAGGCATTTGCCTTGCACATACTAACCTAGGATGATTCCCCCCAACTCCTGTGTCCCATATGGCCCCCAAAGCCAGGAGCAATTTCTGAGCGCATAGCCAGGAGTAATCCCTTAAGCATCAGCATCACTGGGTGTGGCCAAAAAGAAAAAATAAAGCTAAAAATAAGAGCTGGGGGATGTCTAACCCCAAAGTAATAGTTGCTACTGAAAAATCTACTGCTTTGCCAAAGATTTGAGAATTTTCTATTAAGCAAGAACAAATATACATATTTATGATGAGACGAAAATGAAAACTGATGCTGTGGAAATGAAAAGAATTGTTTTGTTCCATGTCATCATCAAATTTCCAAACCTTCCATTCATCATAAACCATGCCCCAAATGTTCCATGCAATACCTTCACCATCAACAAAACAGAGATTTGTTCTGGTTCCAACAAAACAGAGATTTGGTTTGGTTCCTTCAGCAGAATAGAACATTTGTATTATAAAAAGCAGTACTACATACACTTTTACAGGTGTTTACTAAATTAAATATCAACATCTAATTGATGTTAGTTGCAGAAATTCTAACCCAATATTTCTTAATTTCCATCTAGAATCCCAAAATAAAGAGGGAAAAAATTAAATCCTTTGTGAAAGGATAGAGTTCTCATTTACAATTGTCTAGGAAGTTTCATAGGCATTTAGACTGTTGTATATAAATTCAGGAGAAATTTCAAAATGCCCAGCCATAATTAAGATATTTTTTATTCTTTTGCACACATTTTAAATTAAGGATTAAATTTAGATATTTGAGGTCAGAAAGATAGTATAGTGGGTTAGGTGCTTGCTTTGTACACAACCAACCCACGTTCAATCCCTGCACCATTTAAGAACCCCCAAGCACAATCAGGAATGATCCTTGAGTATAGAGCAAGGAATGAGCCCTAACCATAGCCAGGCATGGTATTTAAAAATGTTTTATATATTTTAGGAACTGGGAAGATAGCTTAGGGATCAGAGCATACAAAATCTGGAATTTAGTATTCATCTCTGCAGAACCCTGCCCCCAAAATTGCTAGGTATAGCAATTTAAAGCCACAGTCCCACTAAGTCCAAGCGATATCATATCACTGGGCCCTTTCCTGGACTATCAGATCTAGTGGCCAAATATAGCCTAAAGAGGTCTCAGGTACCCTGATCACTGCTTAGGAGTCACCCTCAAAATCATTTATGTATTTTAGTTGGCAAATAGTACTTTCTTTGAACCTAAACATATTCATTGATAAAGTAAATAAAATGCAACATAACTTGTAGATTAGTTCAAATGAGCTACAATGTAAATGTACTCTAAGCAGTTAAATATATATCCATATATATAATACAAAACTTGTGTTAACTATTAAAATATTAATATTTAAGAACATCTATTAAGAGACCACCGAGTTATAACAGAGTGGGTACTTGTCTTGCAAATGACCAACCTGGTTCAATCCCCAGAATTCCATATATGGTTCAACAAGCACCATCAGGATTGATTCTTGAGCACATGTAGGTATACTCCAAAAAATAAATTAAAAAAAAAATATCTAGGGCCAGACCAATAGCACAGTGGTAGGGTGTTTGCCTTTCACGCAGCTGACCTAGGATGGACCTTGGTTCGATCCCTGGCATCCCGTATGGTCCCCCAAGCCAGGAGCGTTTTCTGAGCTCAGAACCAGGAGTAACTCCTGAGCATCATAGGGTGTGGGCCCCTCCCAAAAAAAAGCATATTCGTTTACTAATGGCAAACATGGTAAAAAAAAATAAATAAAATAAAAGTAGGAATGTGGGAATGAATAAACAACTTTAACTCACCTAAATTCCAGGTCTATTTTACAGTTTCCTCTGAGATTAAATTCAAAGTAGAGGTAGTTGCAATCTTTCAAAACAGACTATTTTGTTTGTAATTTCCTAGAATGGAATACTGGATAAAGCCCATGATCACTAAAAGTCTAATTCCACCTAGAAAGAAACCCTAATTTATATCTTAAATGGTTCCGAGAATAATTTTAAAAGATACATAAGCAGCATACTGGTAAAACATTTCAGATTCAATCTAGATTCTATTCACAGCAGCAGAAAGAAATACTGGACATTAACAGAATATTGCAGCCTAACTTTTAAAGATCACTGATGGACACAATAATGTGATTTTTGTGATATGCTGTTTTCAAGTATTACAGGGAATCATAATGTGCAAGCCCTATCAACTAGTTTAAAAGAGAAGCTCTTCTGCAAACTGTGTTTCCATTTATGTTAATCAGATTCATAGAAATAAGAAAACAGCATTTCTGTTTCATTCTTCACTTTTACTTGCAGTGATAATGAAAGTAAATTGAACTTCACTGTGAAAGGTTGTTCCCTTGAATCCAAATAAGATAGTACTTTCGTTTTAATCACAATATCTCCATTCACATGTCTTAAGAAGGATCTTTTATCATAGATTAAAACACTCTTTTCCCAAGGGAATCATAGCTAAATTAACATGCTCCCTGGGTGTTTGTGATTTCTCATGTTATCTCAGATTTGCATGAGGCTTTACAACACTATAGCAATGGATATTTTCCTAGATGGGATAACAGGATTTTGAGTGCATTCTTATCATCATTGTCACTGCATCCACACTAGATAAAATGATCAATAAGATGATCAAAATATCCATTGAAGATAGCTGATTTCCCAAGAGCTGACTATCTCAGACAAATTGCTAAAGAAACTCAAAATCACATTGCCTCGTTTCAGATGTTGTTTTGTCTTATGTGTGTCTCTGTGATTTCATTGCTAGTCTAATTTAGCAAGTATATAGAGACCTAGTTAAATGGTGTTTTTAGATCATAATAATAAATGGAATTTTAAGTTCCTAAATGTATTTCTCAGTTACATTTCAGGAGACATTAATATATCTTTGTAATAAGGGTGCTACTGCTTAGCATAGTCTAATCTGATGATATTAAAAACGAGTCCTACATGCCTGAAATATTGCTCTGTAATAATTCTGGAAACCTTGTCTCCAGGTGGGTGCTGGGAAAAAAGCGGAAGCTGTAGCAACAGTTGTGGCTGCAGTAGACCAAGCCCGCATCAGAGAGCCTAGAGAGCCCAGGCATCTCGAAGAATCCTATGCTCAGCAGACCACCTTGGATTATGGCTATAAAGAGCAGGTTTCCATTACAAAGGTAGCTGAGCATCCCCAGCGTCCAGCCTCCGAACCCCAAGTTGTCCCTAAAGCAGTCAAGCCTGAAGTGATTCAGGCTCCTTCTGAGACTCATATTACAACTACTGATCAAATGGGAATGCAGATATCATCACAGGTGAGTTCATATCCACTAAGGTTTACCCTACGCATGGGGCATAAACTTAATGGCTATCGCCTCCTGCTCAACAGAGCTCTTACTGAGCTTTATTTTAATGCAGATCAAGAAAACTACAGATTTTACAACTGAAAGATTAGTCCATGTGGATAAACGCCCCCGCACAGCAAGTCCTCATTTTACTGTTTCAAAAATTTCTGTTCCTAAGACAGAACAAGGTTATGAGGTAAGTTGGAGAAATGATCAGGAAATATCTCAAAGGAAATACTAATCAGTGTATGATGAAGGTTATCTCTAGCTGTAGCCAAGTGAATTTGTTTTGTTCTGTGCCTCTGCATTCCTGGTAAATTATCGAACTCCTCAAATATGCTCCCTGAAACATGCCCTGTAGGGTAAACCTAGACCTGAGATGACCTTAAACCTCAGTGATGACACAAATACATAAAAGCTTCTCTTTTATTCACATTTTGTAACTTGTGGCATATTTCTCAGCTTGGTTTTTCTTATGCCATGTGGCAATCCAGAATAAATTAACTGGAAAATCTATCATAATAATAAAAGCAAACACTGAAAAATCATATAGTCATATGTGCTAGTATCTAGCAGGATGCTGAGGTAGTATTTTAGATTATGGAATAAAACAGATGTGATTAGTGTGTTTTACTCTACCCTTTATCTCTGTCATCAAGGGTGATTTAATATGTATAGAAATCTTATCTAGTTATACAATAGCACTTGCGATTACTCTGTTTTTGTTTATTATACACACCCAAGAGATAGAATTCAAACATGGTGGGGCCTGGGAGATAGCATGGAGGTAAGGCGTTTGCCTTTCATGCAAAAGGTCATCGGTTCGAATCCTGGTGCCGCATATGGTCCCCTGTGCCTGCCAGGAGCAATTTCTGAGCATGGAGTCAGGAGTAACCCCTGAGCACTGCGGGTGTGATAAAAACAAACAAACAAACAAAAAACAAAACAAAACAAAACAAGAATCCAAACATGGTATGTTTCAAAGCATTGTAAGATATAATTCATACTTTTATTTAAGATCTTAAATTACAGGGGCTGGGCGGTGGCACTGGAGGTAAGTTGCCTGCCTTCCCTCGCTAGCCTAGGACGGACCGCGGTTCGATTCCCCGGTTTCCCATATGGTCCCCCAAGCCAGGAGCGACTTCTGAGCACATAGCCAGGAGTAACCCCTGAGCTTCACTGGGTGTGGCCCCAAAACCAAAAAAAAAAAAAAAAAAAAAGATCTTAAATTACTCTTGAAAACAAATAATCTTGGACATAGAATTAGAAATAGTAAAGAAACCTTCAAAATATTTTTTGGATATCTGTTTTTACCTTTCACAGTGACTTTTTTTTATTGACACCTAATGTGCCATTCAAAAATTGCTCTTGGAAAATTATCAAGAAATTTAAATAATTTTTGATTTTCATTTCCCATTACAATATTTTCAAATTCAGCTTTTATCAGTATAGTAAAGTGAAAACCCATGATAGAGCTTTCCAAGACTCTGTGTCCTTTTATGATAGTTTATAATAATAATTCTTGTGGGAAAGGGTGGTTGTGGGCTACCATACCTTGCAATGCCCAGGGGCTATCTCTGGCTCTATGCTCAGGTGTGCCCTTTGTATGTGCTTAAGTGCCCACAGGTGATTCAGGAGTTCCAACAGGTATTGACAGGATACAAGCGCCTTAACCTCTGTATTTTCTCCATTCCCTTAATACATTCTTAATAAAGGTATTTTATTCAAACTGACAGCAAAGAATTTGAGGTTTATAATGACTTATAGCTAGTTCTTTATTAGCCTAAATGTGATACTAAGAACATTTTTAAAAAATCACATAATAAATATATGTAAATCATCCTAAGAATTTGAGTGGTGAAACACTTCCGAATGGAGACAATGATAACAATCAAATGAATTTATTTTCTAATTTTTTTTCTCTGTAGGCATCAATAGCCGGTAGTGCTATTGCTACATTGCAAAAAGAGTTGTCAACAACATCTTCTGCTCAGAAGATCACTAAATCAGTGAAAGCACCTACTGTAAGGCCTGGTGAGACTCGAGTGAGAGTCGAGCCTACCCCTTCACCCCAATTTCCCTTCGCGGACACACCAGAGACTTACAAGAGTCAGGCTGGCATTGAGGTGAAAAAGGAAGTTGGGGTGAGCATTGCTGACAGCATGGTCCGTGAGGAACATTTTGAAATACTTCATGGAAAGGAAGCCAAGGTTAGTCCCTGGACCTCAAGTTATTTCTTCCTCTCTTCCTACCGATCTGGTTCATACTCTCCCAGACTGTACTACAGAGACTCCAGGGTCACTGAACTGCTACTTTCTCCCTTACTGTGCTCAGATTCAATTTTAATGATTATGATGTAGGTCAGAGGCCTTTCCCTCAAGTTATTAATTTTTCATAATTTTCCATGTATCAAGGATTTGTAAAAATTTCCCTTAATATCTTGGGCATTTTGTGATATTCTCTGTAAATTTCCTAGGTGGCGGAGAGAGCAAGAGTACCTGCACCTGTTGAAATCCCTGTGACTCCACCCACTTTAGTCTCCGTGAGTCAAAAAGTGGCTTATGTTGGAGTGTGTTTATTTCATCAAAATATCTTAGTGTGTACAAGTCAGTTTCAAAGGCTATTGTGAGTTTTCAGGCAGTGGTTTTCAGACCAAAAAAGAGTCTTATGATGTGTAAGGTTTTTTTTTTTTTTGAAATCTCTCTTACTTGCAGAGAAAAGGTGCATCAGGGGCCGGGAGATAGCATGGAGGTAAGGCGTTTGCCTTTCATGCAAAAGGCCATCAGTTCGAATCCCGGTGCCCCATATGGTCCCCCGTGCCTGCCAGGGGCAATTTCTGAGCATGGAGCCAGGAGTAAGCCCTGAACACTGCCGGGTGTGACCCAAAAACCAAAACAAAACAAAACAAAACAAAAAAAAGGTGCATCATCAATCCTAAGAAAACAATGAAAGGTATTAAGTACCTTAACAGTGGGGAGGGTATGCACAGGAAGATATGATTACTTCCATTAAGGAGGGCATGGAAAGATATATTGCTGCTCCAAATTTGCTGCTTAGACTTAGAGCATCATTAGGATTGGAACATGTTTAAATAGCCAAGGATAAAATAGTGGCCCCTTATTAAATATTAATAAAGCCCTATCTTATGAACTTGCAGTCACTTTACATTTATGTCCCATAATGAACAGAGCCCCTGACACATGCTATAAGGGAAAAACATTGCTCTTGGGCCAGAGAGATAGAGATTTCCTTGCATGCAGTTGAAAAGGATTGACCTTCACATGGTCCCTTGAGCCCTGCCAAGAATATGCTCTTTGAATACACAAAATCAGGAGTAAGTCCTGAGCATAGCTAGGTGTGGTCCTCAAATCAATAAATACAAAAAATTCTGATAATAGAAGTGCTCCAATGAGGTCTTGCATACACTGAAATTGACTAAAGATGCAGTAACTATTAATTTATATAGAATTTAGTCCTCCTGGTGAGTTTCATATAGTGGACTGGAACTTCTAATCCTCCTCTCCTTTTTCTCTGAAAATTATAGCAAGAATGTCTTTCATTTTTCTTAAAATCCATAGATGAGTGAGACTATTCTGCGTCTTTCTCTCTTCCTCTGACTTATTTCACTCAGCATAATAGATTTTAAAATCCTTCTTGTAGACTTCTGTAGGACACCGAGGCCTGGCACTAATGTGTGCCTCCTGAAAATGTTCCAGAGAGCCTGTAGGGCCTGCTTTAGGGTTTGCTTGCGTCTCTTTACCAGTAGCCAAGATTTCTGGTGGTTTGAAGCAATCCTCATTTGATTGGGGGGCAAGGCATAACCCTTCACCCTTTGACTGCTTGCATTTCCTTCCCCAGGGCTTGAAAAACGTGACTGTGATGGAGGGGGAATCGGTCACCCTGGAGTGCCACATCTCCGGGTACCCGTTGCCCAAGGTGACTTGGTACAGAGAAGACTACCAGATCGAAAGCTCCATCGATTTCCAGATGAGCTTCCAGGGCGGTGCCGCGCGCCTGCTGATCCGCGAGGCCTTCGCAGAGGACAGCGGCCGCTTCACCTGCAGCGCCGCCAACGAGGCTGGCACCGTCAGCACCTCCTGCTACCTGGCGGTGCAAGGTCAGTATCTTGGTTGCACGCCCAGGTGCCTATTGGTGTGGGAGTAGAAGGGGTGCAGGAAGGCAGGTTTTAGGAATCCCTCACCAGTGGGAGACTTAGGCGGCGGCTCTCTCTGTCTTGCAGTGTCCGAGGAGTTCGAAAGGGAGAGCACAACCACTACTGAGAAGTTCACTACGGAAGAAAGACGGTAAATGCATCCTTTGACTAAAGAGTTGCTGCGCTAGGGTAGTTTGCATTTTGTTTCTTTTTGTCTTCCTGTTGCGACCAGAAACTAATATTAATGAATTTATTTTCCAGCTTTGTCGAGTCAAGAGATGTGACTATGGCTGAGGTACCGGAGGAGCAGGCAGGGCCCGGAGAGCCCTTGGCTCCATTCTTCATTACTAAACCAACGGTGCAGAAACTGGTGGAAGGAGCCAGCATTGTGTTTGAATGCCAGATTGGTGGAAACCCCAAACCTCACATCTACTGGAAAAAGGCTGGGGTTCCTCTGACCACTGGATATAGGTATATTTTTCAGGGGTGGAAGTTGTCAATGACTTTACCTTGACAGGTATATGAAAACTTAAGAGAAATGGGATTTAGTGATCCCCACTTTTCCAAATGGAGGCTCTTTCATTATTGGAGTCCTTATTGTATTACATTTGAGGAGATTATTTTTTTGCATTGGAGTCACACCCACCACTGCTAAGATTCGGTCTTACTTCTGACTCAGTGCTCAGGGGTCATTCCTGGTGGGGTTCAGGGGACCATATGGTGCTAGGGATGGAACTTTGTCAGCCACAAGCAAGATAAACACATTATCCATACACTGTATAATCTGTCTGGAGTATTTACATATTTTGTAGTCTTATTGAGAATAGAACTATGGGGTAAAGTGGATTAAATATACATTTCTATACCTACTAGTTTGATTTCTTTATAGGACTATTGAAAAAAATGTAAATTTTTAAGCACATACATGTTCTTTCATAAAAATATGAGACAATTTTCAATTAAAAGTGAAAGTCAATACAAGGATAATAGCTATATGATACAATAGGAAATTAGTTAGACAGACTATAGTAAAAAATTTTTCGGGATTGAATATAAAGTTTAACTTTGACTTCCTTGAAATTTAATACAAGAAAAAGATAAAAAAAGATAAATTAGAAGGGGTGTAAACAAAGGGTTTCTATTTGTTTGGTTTTGAAAAATAAAAGTGTAAAGATAAAAGACTATATTATAATTAAAAAGATAATAAGACTATAAAACAAAAAAGATAATACATAATAAGATAAGAACGAATTATATAAAGAAAATAATGTAATTTAATTTAAAAATAATTTTAAATAATTTAAAAAAGTAATCAATATGTTGATAATAGGAAAATATTAGGCTGGAGCACAGCGAGTAGGGTGCTTGCTTGGCATGTGGCCAACCAGGGTTCAATTAATTATCAGCATTGCATTTGATCCCCTGAGCACCACCAGGAGTAATTAGCAAGTGCAGAGCCAGAAGTGGTCCAAAAAAAAATTAAAGAAAGAAAATATAAATACCCAGAGTATTAGGGCCTAATTTTATTATCAATTTGATATGCAAATAAGAAAATGAACAAATGAATGAGAAAATACAAAACACTTGTTAACTTGACCTCATCATTTTCTGCCAAAACATGGAAGATTTTCTTTCTCTATGGTTGGGTTCTAATAGTACAGTTTTTGTTCACTTAAAAAAAAAGAAGAAAGTAGAACTGGAAAGGTAGTAAAACATGTAGGGTATTTTTCAAGTTTGTTCCAGCACCACACACTTCTGTGCCCTCTCAGGAGTGATCCCTGAGTGCAGAGACAGGAATAAATAGCTCTGAGCACCACTGGGCATGGTCAAAAATTTTTTTTTAATTTTAGTACAATATTTTTATGAAATAACATGTAAGATAAAATGGCATAAAGCAAGGAAGCAATTAGCATTAATTTATTTGTAATTTTTTGCATACCTAGGTCTAAAATTCAATTATCTAATCATTGCAAATAATACATAATGCCTAAAAAATGCACTTGGCTCTTTTAAACATAGGAATGAAAAATGTTCACTGTAGAAGCAGTAGGCTATGGCCTCTACAAGGGTGGACTGTCTTGCAAAGGCCAACTGCAAAACACTGAGCTACTTAATGTCATAAGATGACAATCCTCTTTGGTGTTCTTCAGATTATCAAACACAGAAGCTGAGGCTGGAGAAATAGTATAGAACTCAAGGCACTTACTTTCTTTTTTTTTTTTTTCCATTTTTGGGCCACACCTAGTGACGCTCAGGGGTTACTCCTGGCTATGCGCTCAGAAGTCGCTCCTGGCAGGCACGGGGGACCATATGGGAACCGGGGGATCGAACCGTGGTCCATCCAAGGCTAGCGCGGTAAGGCAGGCACCTTACCTGCAGCGCCACCGCCCGGCCCCGGCACTTACTTTCTATGTGGAGGACCTTGGATAGATCCCTAGCACCTTCCCAAGCTGCGTTGATTCTCCCAAGCACTGCCAGAGTATTTTTTTTTTTTTGGTTTTGGTTTTGGTTTTGGGGTCACACATGGCAGTGCTCAGGGGTTACTCCTGGCTCTATGCTCAGAAATTGCTCCTGGCAGGCACGGGGGACCATATGGGGCACCGGGATTCGAACCGAAGACCTTTTGCATGAAAGGCAAAATCCTTACCTCCATGCTATCTCCCGGGCCCCCAGAGTAATCCTTAAGCACAGTGCCATCAGTGACCCCTAAGCACCAAAAGGTATTATCCACCAACCCACCTACCCCCAAGTAGATGGTAATGTAGGTCTGTCATAAAAGTAAAATGGTGTAGCAAGAACATTTTTTGAATAGAGGTATATCCGTGGTATGTCTAATATTAGGCATATAAAATATATGGTTAGTATTAAAATGAAATTGTCAGTGTGTGAATTTTATTACTCATGTTCATGCACTTTTGTTTTCAAGCATATTTTGTGAGATTATTGAATTGTTTACCACACATTCACATATTTTACTCACACAAGGTAATCACTGGTTTTTTATAACTATATATATATTTTTTCATGTCCATAAAGATACAAAGTGAGTTACAACAAACAAACTGGTGAATGCAAGCTGGTGATTTCTATGACTTTTGCTGATGATGCTGGAGAATACACTATTGTTATTCGTAATAAGCATGGAGAAACTTCTGCATCTGCCTCACTGCTTGAAGAAGGTAAGCACAACTGTTAGTAGGTTAGTTGTTACATGTGAATAGTAATTACAATAAAGGAAAATACAAGGAAGTAGCACTGACAAGCCTTTGTTAAAGGTCTGGGATATCTTCCTGTTAATGCTGACTTTGTCTACATATCTGTTTCTCGTGGCCTCAGATATATAGAAAATGTTTTATATAGTATGTATTCAAGCATCATACTAGTCCTAAGTGTTAGTTCTAGCAATAGTTTCTATTTTGTGGCTTTATTTGTAGGTATAGTTTGTGTCAAGAATCAGAGATTCTAATCCAGTTGCATTCCAGAATCGGGCAGATATCAGTGAGCATGATGAAGATCACATGTGTGATCTCTCTCAGGGGGTATTAGACACCCCTCATCTTCAACATGTCAAGCAGTTTTTTACTAGTCTCAAGCATTGCTCATTTGCAGTAATATATATTCAGTAATATAAAGAAAACATATAGTCTGACCTGGGTTCGATTCCTGCTCTGAATATTGTTTCCCCAGCACTTGCAGTGGTTTTCCCTGAGCCTATAGAGTCAGGGGTAAGTCATCATGTGTAATGCAAAACAAAACAAAATTTATCTTATATTTTTAATTCCTAGCTGAGTATGAATCACTGATGAAATCCCAGCAAGAAATGTTTTACCAGACACAAATGACTGCATTTGTGCAAGAACCTAAAGTTGGAGAAATAGCACCAGGATTTATGTATTCTGATTATGAAAAAGAGTATGAAAAAGAACAGGCCTTAATCAGGAAGAAAATGGCTAAAGATACTGTGATGGTCAGAACTTTTATAGACGAACAGGTGAGTATAACAGTATAACTAAGTTAATCATTTATTTCATAAGTTTTATTTTCCTCCCTTTTTGTTTGTTTTGTTCAAATATAGATTAAGGATAATGTTAATGCTGCAGATTAATGTTAATGCTTCTAGATTATCTTCAATGTTATAGTCTGTCATCTCAGAAATTAGCAACTTTATAATGGCTAACAACCAAGATGTTTTTTTAACAAATTAATGTTTTTTCTATATAGGAATTCCATATTTCTTCCTTTGAAGAGAGACTTATTAAAGAAATAGAATACAGAATAATAAAAACTACATTAGAAGAACTTCTTGAAGAAGATGGTGAAGAAAAAATGACAGTTGACATTTCTGAGTCCGAAGCTGTTGAAGCAGGATTTGAGTTAAGAATCAAGAACTATAGAATTCTTGAAGGGATGGGTGTTACTTTCCATTGCAAGATGTCTGGATATCCTCTGCCCAAGGTAAAATATAATTTTATAGAACAATGAACATGTAGCTTATAATTTTTTGATTTATCTAATTTTATTCACATATGCATGTGTCATTTGCAGATTGCATGGTATAAGGATGGCAAACGCATCAGACATGGAGAGAGATACCAAATGGACTTTTTACAAGATGGCAGAGCTAGTCTGCGTATCCCCATCGTTCTTCCAGAAGATGAAGGCATCTATACTGCATTTGCCAGTAATATTAAGGGAAATGCAATTTGTTCAGGAAAATTGTATGTGGAGCCTGCTGCACCATTTAGTGCTCCGACTTTCATACCTACACCAGAGCCAATGACCAGAATCAGGTATAATGTGTAACAATTTGGGTTAATTTGTTTTAAATTGCTTAAAATACTGAAACTCCCAGTAGTGAAATGATTTGAGGGAAGGGAGAGTGAGGCTATGAGACTCAGAAACTTGTGATTAGCAATGCACTTAATTATCTAGTGATTCATTAAACCAAAATACATTTATAGTTCAATCAAAAACATCCAGTGACTGATTAAATCTAGTGTATGAGAACTGTTCCAAGAATTGAGATTGTTGTCATTGTAATAGGGGTTGAGAATATAATATATATATATATATATATATATATATATATATATATAGTTTTGAGGCAATAGTGTGTGTTTTATTATGAATCTTAGTGAGCTTGAGGCAACTCTAATAGGCACAAAGTAAATTCTGAAATCACATTAATGATTGAGAAGTTGTTCATTTTGTTGCATTTTCTTTGTCTCATGAAAAGGTTCTCTTTTGCTTTTATTTTTCAGATCTGTCTCTCCACGTTCAGTGAGCAGATCTCCTATACGAATGTCTCCTGCACGGATATCTCCTGCACGGATGTCCCCTGCACGGATGTCCCCAGCACGGATGTCTCCTGGACGTAGGCTGGAGGAAACGGATGAGTCACAACTTGAAAGACTGTATAAGCCAGTGTTTGTGTTAAAACCCACTTCTTTCAAATGTTTAGAGGGACAGACTGCCAGATTTGACTTAAAAGTTGTGGGTAGACCTATGCCTGAGACCTTCTGGTTTCATAATGGTAAGCATAAGTTTTAACTCTCTCTCTCTCTCTCTCTCTCTCTCTCTCTCTCTCTCTCTCACACACACACACACACACACACAACTCTCAACATAGTCATAATGTATGATCAGCAAAATCCAGAGGCATTTTAGCATCATGTATTTTTATTGTTGTTGTTGTTACAGGTCAACAAGTTATCAATGATTTTACCCATAAAGTAGTCATTAAAGAAGATGGTACCCAATCACTGATTATTGTCCCTGTAGCACCCAGTGATTCTGGAGAATGGATTGTTGTGGCACAAAACAGGGCAGGCAAATCTTCAATTTCAGTGACTTTAACTGTTGAAGGTACTTTTTTCTTAAAAATTAAAGAAGAGAAGTTACTTTATTGCCTAGGTTATACACTGGTATTTCAACCATAATTATTCTAAATCATTACCTTTCTCTTTCAGCTGTGGAACATCAAGTAAGACCAGTTTTTGTGGAAAAACTAAAAAATCTCAATGTAAAGGAAGGTTCTCCACTTGAAATGAGAGTCAGGGCTATGGGTAACCCCAACCCGGACATTGTTTGGTTGAAAAACAGTGACATTATTGTACCTCATAAATATCCAAAAATAAGGTAGGTTTGCTTGTGTATAATAAAACTGAGCTAATTATATCAATCCAATGACTAAGAACTGTTACTGCAGCTATTTTGATATTTTTATCATTTTATATAGAATTGAAGGAACCAAGGGAGAAGCTGCCCTTAAAATCGATTCCACTGTCAGCCAAGATTCTGCCTGGTATACCGCAACTGCTATTAATAAGGCAGGCCGAGACACTACAAGATGCAAAGTAAATGTTGAAGTTGAGTTTGCAGAACCTGAACCAGAAAGGAAATTAATCATCCCACGTGGCACATATAAAGCAAAGGAGATCGCAGCCCCAGAACTGGAGCCTCTCCACTTGCGATACGGTCAAGAACAATGGGAAGAGGGTGACCTCTATGACAAAGAGAAACAACAAAAGCCATTTTTCAAGAAAAAACTCACTTCCTTAAGACTCAAACGAATTGGGCCTGCCCACTTTGAATGCAGACTCACACCAATTGGTGACCCAACAATGGTGGTGGAATGGCTTCATGATGGAAAACCTCTTGAAGCTGCCAACAGGCTCCGCATGATCAATGAATTTGGATATTGCAGCCTTGATTATGGAGTTGCATATTCCAGAGACAGTGGTGTCATTACTTGCAGAGCCACTAACAAATATGGAACAGATCATACATCTGCTACTCTTATTGTTAAAGATGAGAAAAGTCTTGTGGAAGAATCACAATTGCCTGAAGGAAGAAAAGGCTTACAGAGAATTGAAGAGCTAGAAAGGATGGCTCATGAAGGTGCACTGACAGGTGTCACTACAGACCAAAAAGAGAAACAAAAGCCAGATATTGTCTTGTTCCCAGAGCCAGTACGAGTACTTGAAGGAGAAACTGCTAGATTTCGTTGCCGAGTGACAGGTTACCCTCAGCCTAAAGTCAACTGGTACCTCAATGGACAGCTCATCCGAAAAAGCAAAAGGTTCAGAGTTCGCTATGATGGCATTCATTATCTGGACATTGTAGATTGTAAATCATATGATACAGGAGAGGTCAGGGTCACTGCAGAAAATCCTGAAGGTTTCATAGAGCATAAAGTGAAACTTGAGATTCAACAGAGGGAAGACTTTAGGTCTGTCCTTAGACGAGCCCCTGAACCCAAATCAGAGTTTCATATTCATGAACCTGGAAAGCTTCAGTTTGAAGTTCAAAAGGTAGATAGACCTGTAGACACTACTGAAACCAAGGAGATTGTGAAGCTGAAGAGGGCTGAAAGAATTACCCATGAAAAAGTGTCTGAAGAGTCTGAAGAGCTGCGCAGTAAATTCAAGCGCAGGACAGAGGAAGGATATTATGAAGCCATTACTGCTGTGGAACTTAAGTCTCGTAAAAAGGATGAGTCATATGAAGAACTCCTCAAGAAGACAAAAGATGAGCTGCTCCACTGGACCAAAGAGTTAACTGAAGAGGAGAAGAAAGCCCTTGAAGAAGAAGGCAAAATCACTATTCCTACTTTTAAACCTGAGAGAATTGAACTTAGTCCTAGTATGGAGGCCCCAAAAATCTTTGAAAGAATCCAGAGCCAAACAGTGGGCCAAGGATCTGATGCACATTTCCGCGTCAGAGTTGTGGGAAAACCAGACCCTGAATGTGAATGGTATAAAAATGGAGTGAAAATAGAACGCTCTGACCGAATCTACTGGTACTGGCCTGAAGACAACGTTTGTGAACTGGTCATTAGAGATGTGACGGCTGAGGACTCTGCGAGCATCATGGTAAAAGCCATCAATATTGCTGGGGAAACCTCGAGTCACGCATTCTTACTTGTGCAAGGTAATTTGAATTTCTTTCCTTAGATGCTTTTGTCTATTGATGTGGATCTCTAACTATTTCTATTATTCAAATTGCAATTTAAATTTAATACAGAGTACTTTATTTCCTTTTTTCTATAGCCAAGCAATTGATCACCTTCACCCAGGAATTGCAAGATGTTGCTGCTAAAGAAAAAGACAGCATGGCCACCTTTGAATGCGAAACTTCAGAGCCTTTTGTCAAGGTGAAATGGTATAAAGATGGTGTGGAGATTTATTCGGGAGATAAGTATAGGATGCACTCTGATAGAAAAGTTCACTTCCTCTCCATTTTGACAATTGACACATCTGATGCTGAAGACTACAGCTGTGTACTTGTAGATGATGAAAATGTCAAAACGACAGCCAAACTTCTTGTTGAAGGTAATAAATATTTTTTGTTTACATGTTTTAAAGTCACCCATAATTTGTGACAAAATTAGCTTTGTAATTTTTCTTTTAATAAAAAACTATACTTTTTCCTTTAATAAAATTTTTATTTTAGCAAAAAATAAATAAAAATTGTATTTTAATAAAAAAATCAGACTTAAGTGTCATACAAGTCTTAAGCTTTTATTGAGATATAATTAACATATATATTAGTTTCACATAAATAGCATGATATTTTGAACCTTGTATATGTACATTCATAATATGAATATTTACATCTTTTTTCGGGGGGGGGGTTGGGCTACACCTGGCGGTACTCAGGGGTTACTCCTGGCTATGCGCTCAGAAGCCGCTCCTGGCTTGGGGGACCATATGGGACACCGGGGGATCGAACTGCGGTCCGTTCAAGGCTAGCACAGGCAAGGCAGGCACCTTACCTTTAGAACCACCGCCCGGCCCCCAATGTGGATTTTTTTTTTTTTTTGTTTTTGGGCCACACCCAGTGACGCTCAGGGGTTACTCCTGACTATGCGCTCAAAAGTCGCTCCTGGCAGGCACGGGGGACCATATGGGAACCGGGGTATCGAACCGTGGTCCGTCCTAGGCAAGGCAGCAGGCACCTTACCTCCTGCGCCACCTCCCGGCTCCCCCAATGTGGATTTTTTAAGAACAATATTATTTTAATGCCTTGGCTTATAAAATACATTGAAATGCAATGGTGTTTTAAGAAAAAAATTAATTTAAAATGCTTTAAATTTTTTTCCCTTTGTATTTTGTGTAAATTTATTTTTTATCATATTGTACTTGTTTACAGTAGTATTGATTATAGCTTTAAAAGGATACTATTATGTTACCACACCCAAATCCCTTAATTGAATATTTATTTCTCAGACCACCATCAGGTAGATGTTAATATTTCACATAATATGAGGTAAATAAGACAAGTCTAAGGACTTATATCACTTCTCTATCTCTCCCCTAACTTTTCAGAGAAATTAACTTCTTATTTTGTTTCTTAGGGGCAGTTGTTGAGTTTGTAAAAGAACTTGAAGACCTAGAAGTTTCAGAATCATTTTCCGGAGAGTTAGAGTGCATTATATCCCCAGAAAATGTAGAAGGCAAATGGTATCACAATGATGTGGAGCTTAAATCCAATGGCAAGTACACCATTACATCTCGCCGGGGTCGTCAGAACCTCACTGTGAAGGATGTAAACAAAGAGGACCAAGGAGAATACAGCTTTGTTGTTGATGGAAAGAAGACAACCTGTAAACTAAAGATGAAACGTAAGTGCTCCCATTCCTGTTTTCATTGAGTTTCATATGGCTATACATAAAAATGACTATAAAATTTATTTTTCTCAACTTATTTTACAGCTCGTCCAATTGCTATCTTGCAAGGGCTGAGTGATCAAAAAGTATGTGAGGGTGACATTGTTCAGCTGGAAGTTAAACTCTCCTTAGAAAATGTGGAAGGTGTCTGGATGAAAGATGGACAAGAAGTACAGCCTAGTGACAGGGTTCATGTTGTGATAGACAAACAGTCACACATGCTGCTCATTGAAGATATGACTAAAGAAGATGCTGGAAATTATTCCTTCACCATTCCAGCCCATGGCCTGTCAACCAGTGGACGTGTTTCTGTCTACAGTGAGTGAAACATGTATTTTTAAGCATATATTGTCAGATACTGTGAGAAACTTTGGTAGGTATATTTTTAATTCATATTTTTAAGTCGTGTATGTGTGTGATTTTGCAGGTGTTGATGTGGTAACACCTCTACAGGATGTAAAAGTGATTGAGGGTACCAAAGCTGTGCTTGAATGTAAAGTCTCCGTCCCCGATGTATCTTCTGTTAAATGGTATTTAAATGACGAACAGATCAAGCCTGACGACCGAGTACAAGCCATTGTCAAAGGCACCAAACAGCGTTTAGTGATTAACCGGACCTATGCTTCAGATGAAGGACCTTATAAACTGATGGTTGGCAAAGTTGAAACCAGCTGTAATCTATCTGTAGAAAGTAAGAATTTTTCCACATAGTTCATTATTTTGTAAAACACTCTATTTCCCTAATACAATAACTAAGTACTTTTATATTTTTATTTCCACAGAAATTAAAATTATCAGAGGCCTTCAGGACCTTACCTGTACAGAAACCCAAAATGTGGTCTTGGAGGTTGAACTGTCCCACTCAGGAATTGATGTCTCATGGAATTTTAAGGACAAAGAACTAAAACCCAGTTCCAAGTATAAAATTGAAGCACAGGGGAAAATATATAAGCTGACAGTTCTAAATATGATGAAAGATGATGAAGGAGAATATACATTTTATGCTGGAGAAAATATGACATCTGGAAAACTTACTGTGGCAGGTTGGTGCATTTATTTCTTAAGCTAAGTTGTTATTAGTTTAAGGGAATGTCTGGTTTCTCTAAAATTTTCATCAAGTTCTCACTTCTGTATTTCTACTTATGTTCTTCTTAAAGTCAGAACTGTTACCCTCAACACTGTCACTAATAAATTCTCAATGTTCTTATCGACGAACCTATTTCCAGTGTCATGAATTCATTTGATTAATGTCATCAAATTCTCCATGAATTCCTCTTATTTTTTTTTCATTTGTAGAGGATCTTATTGCTTTGAACTCATGATTACTTTACTATTCTTCTTCTAAGGCCCTTATTTTACACATTCCTTATTCTCCATTTATTATTTTTTTGTATCGGGTAGAAACTCTCCAAATCAAATAGCTTCCTTCTTTATATTTTCTGTATATTCCAATATGTTTATTGCCTATCATGCATAATCAATAAACGTATAAACGTATTTTAAATTGAACTTTATTCAATCTTCCTATTCCAAAGATGTATTTCTCTTTGTTTTAATTTTATTTGTTCTCTTAAGGATATTTAGTAATGTGGAGTATATTTTTAAAAATATCATTTAGTATATCTGTCTTTTTCTTATGACATGAAGCAGATCACTAATTGCTAGCAGAAATTTTCTAGCTTTAATGTGAAATATAAACTTTAAATGAAAATATTAAAATACTGCAATGGTGATGGGAACGTTGCACTGGTGATGGGTGGTGTTCTATACATGACTGAAACCCAAACACAATTATGTATGTAATCAAGGTGCTAAAATAAAAAAAAAATTTAAAAAAAGAAAATATTAAAATACTGGCCACAAAAAGCAAAGTTATAATTAATTTGTTTAAATCATTTGTAATATAAATATTAAGGACTTATGATGTTATATTAAGATTAAGTTGCACAATTCATGATATCTGGTGTATAAGTGAGTCATAGAAAAATAGTGTATCTTATTTAGTTTGAAAGTTCTGTGGTTTTACTTAATTACATTATAAGATATTTTTCAGAAATTTGACCAAAATAGAACTTCAAAATCAAAATTTGGGATCCACACTTGAGACATTTGATATAAATCATTTTTCAAAATTTGTGAAAAAGAGAATAAACTATGAGCCTCTGTGATATTTTACCCAATATTTTTATGCCAGCTACTCTGAGATGTATGAACACAAAAATGAATATAACATGATAGTTTTTCTTAAGAAATTCACAATTTATAGAGAAATAGTCATCAGATAACTTCTGAATTTCTGCCAATCAATAATGGCACGGAAGCTGTATAACCAAAATATTATCTAAGAGAGCATATTTGACAGAATAATGACTTTTCAATGTATAGAAATTAATCGTTGGATCAAAACAATGATTTTCACATTTTATCAAATTTTATTCAACAAAATTCCCTAGCTTCACAATAATGAAAAGTATAAGCCAGTTGTAAGAAACCAGTATAAGAAAGTTTTAGTTAACTCTTGCCAATAAAACAGTAAACAGATTTCCAGAAGGTAAGCCATAGAAATGAAATAGAATGCTTTGGAAGGATTTGAGCAAGGGTCATGATGTATTGTGCTACAGACTTGGGTTGTTCAAACTCTGTTTCAAATTGACTGTTGCTCTTCCTTTGCAAAACTTTCCTGATATCATTGCATTCTTTGTTTAACAGTCATGCATTCATAGAATATAGGACTTGGTGACATCTTCTCAATATGAGTGAAGTACTGTGTTATGCATTTGATAGTGTTCAAAATTGTGTTAGCTTTGTGAATTTATATTCAACTGTACAATGATTTCTTTTACAGGATAAAAACTTTGTAAGGCATTCACTTTTTTCTTATTTCTTATATCTAAAGGGGGTGCCATCTCCAAGCCACTCACAGATCAAACTGTTGCTGAGTCTCAAGAAGCCGTGTTTGAATGTGAAGTGGCCAACCCAGATTCCGAGGGTGAATGGTTGAAGGATGGCAAACATTTGCCTTTGAGTAACAACATCAGAAGTGAATCTGATGGCCACAAAAGAAGACTTATCATTGCGGTCACCAAATTAGAAGATATTGGAGAATACACCTACAAGGTGGCCACCTCTACAACATCTGCCAAACTTAAAGTTGAAGGTCAGTGATACAGAAACATAGCTGTCCATTCAAATTATTATATCTTCTTGGCAGTTAGTTTAAAAGTCCAATGGTACAACCATTTTGGATGGTATAAGTATGTATTTATATAATAACTCTGAACTCTCTAAACATCTTTTCTGAACCACGAGAAGATGTTTTTGTGTTAATGTGAATAAGTCATTATTTAGGTTTCATCTCTGTGGAATAGCTAAATTTGGTGCTCTTAGAGTGATAGCACAGTGGGTCGGGCATTTGCCTTGCATTCGGCTGACCTAGGTTCAATCCCTGTCATCTGATGTGATTCCCCCAAGCACCATCAGGAGTGATTCATGAGTGCAGAGTCAGGAATAACTCTTAAGCACTGCCAGGTGTGACCCCAAAACCAAAAATAATTAAATAAATAATTTTGGTGCTCTCATTATTTATTTACTCTTTTCCTTTCACTCCTGTAAGCTATGGATATAACCTATGGAAGCTTAATCTCCTTCATTTTTAGAAAAATCACTGCCAATGTACAATTCAAACTGGGCTCTCAGTTTTTCTAAATAATCTCAAAGTATTTTAAAACACTGACTATAAAATGGCAAGTTTTCGTTTTCTTAATGTAAATGTATTTATTTATTGGTTCTTGGGTCATACCTGGCAGTGCTCAGGGGTTACTCCTGGCTCTGTGCTCAGAAATTGCTCCTGGTTCTGGGGACCATATGGGATGCCCAGGGTCCCTCCATTGTTGGTCACTTGCAAGGCAAACACCCTACCATAGTGCTGTTGCTCTGGCCCCAGAATGGCAAGTTTTAAATAACTATTTTCGGTATGGTCAAATAGCAGTTTTATTCAAAATTTGTTTTACTTGATGATACCTCTCTAATTTTTAAACCAAAATCTGTTTTTAGCTGTTAAAATTAAGAAGACTCTGAAGAACCTCACGGTGACAGAGACGCAGGATGCTGTTTTCACAATTGAGCTCACACACCCAGATGTGAAAGGTGTCCAGTGGATCAAAAATGGAGTTCTGCTGCAGCCTAGTGACAAGTATGATATTTCAGTCAAAGGAACAACTTATTCTCTGACAGTAAAGAACTGTGCTGTTATGGATGAATCTGTCTATGGCTTCAAACTTGGGAAGCTAGGAGCCAGTGCCAGACTGCATGTGGAGAGTAAGTCGATTTAGAAACACTTTTAAAGCAGCCAACTCCTGTTTATTCTTAAGTTAACCCTGCCACTGAATTGCTTCAACTTTACTCCTTAGCTGTCAAGATCATTAAAAAGCCAAAAGATGTGACTGCTTTGGAAAATGCCACAGTTGCCTTTGAAGTCAGTGTTTCTCATGACACTGTTCCAGTAAAATGGTTCCACAAGAATGTCGAGATTAAGCCAAGTGACAAACACAGACTGGTCTCAGAACGGAAGGTTCATAAACTCATGCTGCAGCAGATTTCTCCTTCAGATGCTGGAGAATATACTGCTGTGGTGGGACAGTTGGAATGCAAAGCTAAACTGTTTGTGGAGAGTAAGTATCAGAAAGTCCCTATAGAATTCTCCAATATGGCCCCCGAGTGTTTGCTTATTTTATTTAACTCATCAGTGTTTAATAAAATATTTTTAACTAAAGAACTCTCTGATTTTCTAAAGCATTGCACATTACAAAAACCATGAAGAACATTGAAGTACCTGAGACCAAAACTGCCTCCTTTGTGTGTGAAGTTTCTCACTTCAACGTCCCCTCCATGTGGCTGAAGAACGGTGTGGAGATTGAGATGAGTGAGAAGTTCAAGATAGTTGTTCAAGGAAAACTCCATCAGCTTATTATCATGAACACAAGCACTGAGGACTCAGCAGAATACACATTTGTCTGTGGCAATGACCAAGTCAGTGCTACCCTGAAAGTGACCCGTAAGTACAAACAATCTAAGGATTGTTCAACCTTATTGAATTTTTAGGTTCATTATTACTCCATTCTTGCACTTTTTTTCCTTGATCTTTTAAGCTACTTAAAAATCTTGGTTAAAATGCCTATTTTGTGTCTATTTGAGTTAGGGAGTAGCTTCTCCATCTACCTAGATAATATTTTATAACTAGAGTAGAATTGAGAGATAACCTAGAAAGTTTCTCCACTGTTTATCAGTTCATGTATTCAAATTATAACGCTTTTGACAGCCTTACTAAAAATATTCCAATTTTTTGTTTTAATCCACTTCATATTAACATAAAGACTCCTTGGGTGTTTTTTCTTCCCTTTTACAGCAATCATGATTACATCCATGCTAAAGGACATCAATGCTGAGGAAAAAGACACTATTACTTTTGAAGTGACTGTAAATTATGAGGGCATCTCTTACAAATGGTTGAAAAATGGGGTGGAAATCAAATCAACTGACAGGTGCCAAGCGAGAACCAAAAAGCTCACACACTCACTGAATATCAGGAATGTTCACTTTGGGGATGCTGCAGAATACACCTTTGTGGCTGGAAAATCCACATCAACAGCAACCCTTTATGTGGAAGGTATTATTTCATAAATAGCATATATTTAGCAAACTAATATCAAGTATGTTATATAAAACATTAACCACTGCATTCATTGATAATAGCTAAGGAAACAATATTGGAATATTTTTCAATGATAAAAGTAATTCTTGAAAACTTAATGTTAAGTAAAAATATCCAGCCATAGAAGACCATACATTCTATGATTCCATTAACAAGAAATGTTTAGAATATATAATTTAATAGAAAGCATTTTAATATTGAAGGGAGCTAATGATATGAATAACTTAAGAGGCTTGTGGGTTGTGGCTACTGTATGGATTTGGTTTTGAGTGGAAATGGCAGTGAAAATGAAACAAAATGGATTGTAATAATGGTTGTACAACTCTGGATTCACCGAATGTTCCTAAGTTTTATCCTTTAAGTAAGTGAATTGTACAGTCTGTAACATATCTTAATATGGTGTTAAAAGATTCATTTTATGCATTCTTTTTCTAGCTCGTCATATAGAATTTAGGAAGCACATTAAGGACATTAAAGTTCTCGAGAAGAAGCGAGCCATGTTTGAATGTGAAGTTTCTGAGCCTGACATCACTGTCCAATGGATGAAAGAAGGCCAGGAACTACAAATTACTGACAGGTCAGTGATTTTTGTCTCACTATACTGCAGTGTTTCTCAAATTTCTTTATGAGATCATACATTGAACTTAACTCTCATTTCATCTATAGAATAAAGGTACAGAAGGAGAAATATGTCCACCGCCTTCTGATCCCATCTACTCGGATGTCTGATGCTGGGAAGTACACAGTGGTGGCAGGGGGCAACATGTCTACTGCTAATCTCTTCGTTGAGGGCAGAGATGTTCGCATCCGAAGTATTAAAAAGGAGGTTCAGGTACTGTCTGCATGCTGAAGTTTTGGAGAAATTATCAATAACCTATATTTCATAGATCAGTGGTTTCATATCTGACTTTAAATTTTTCTAATCTCAAGTCTTCTAAAAAATAAAATTGGGAAAAATCATCAAGAGCACGCAATCGATATAGCTTAATATTTTCCTGAGTTTTTTTAATTTTTTAAACACAGTCTTCTAAAGAATAAAATTGACTACTCTTACAGGATAAGAGTTTACAATGGCATCAATTTAGACAGTTTTCACTCACTTAGGAAATAAATTTGTCCTTAGCTGCCGTCTAAATACTTTAAATAAAGTAGCTATAGAAACTTCCCCGTCCAATATAAGGCTATTTGGCAAGCAGAAACCACCATAGAAGAATTACAATGTAAGTTATAGTACTCACATACCAAAATGAATTAAGGAAATTTAAAACAAGGTGGTATTTTCTCAGATGGTTTGTCTCTATATAAAGGTGAATCTATGGAAACTAAGAATAGGAATAAGTCTTGTGATTCTGAGAACCTCACTAGTTTGAAAAATATGGATTATTAGCAAGATATTGAAAAGGACTTTTGATTTCTATTCAATGTGCAAAATCTGTCATGAAAGGCTGGGGGGTGGAACTAATTTTCCTATATTACATTATATAGTAGCATGGTAAGAGAAATAATATTGGAGTCAAGATTCAGCACTGTTTCCTTTAAAGAAGACCAGGCATTACAGACCTTAGATAATAGAGACAAAAAGATCAATTAGAACTAAAAAGACCTATGCTGGAGAGATAGCACAGCGGTAGGGCATTTGCCTTGCACACAGCCAACCCATGACAGGATAGACTGTGGTTTGAATCCTGGCATCCCATATGGTCTCTGGAGCCAGCCAGGAATGATTTCTGAGTGCAGAACAGGAGTAACCCTGAGCACTACCGGGTGTAACCCCAAAACAAAGCAAAACAAATAAAAAAAAGAATTAAAAAAAACCTAGACCATTTCTTTACAATTAAAATAAGAGCATAAATCTTTCCAAGTCCACATGGTTATTGTTCATATCATAAGAAATAAAATTGAGTAGCAACTTTAAGAGACTTTATACTTAATAAAAGGAAAACAAGTGTAAGATGACATACTTTATTGTTATTAGTCAATAAATAAAAAGATAAAATAATAATCTCTTTGGGACAGTATAAGCAAAAGAAGTTTGGGTTCCATTTGCCAAGGATAAGCAGGAAAAATTAGAATGTGTTGTAAGCAGTCAATTTATTATTAAATCAACAGGTTATTGAGAAACAGCGTGCTGTTGTTGAGTTTGAGGTCAATGAAGATGATGTTGATGCCCACTGGTATAAAGACGGCATTGAAATCAACTTCCAAATTCAAGAAAGACACCAGTATGTGGTGGAGAGAAGAATCCACCGAATGTTTATCTCTGAGACCAGACTCAGTGATGCTGGCGAATACACCTTTGTGGCAGGAAGAAATCGGAGTTCTGTTACTCTCTATGTTAATGGTAAATAGAAAATTTTAACACATTTTTGATTCATTTGCAATAATCATACTTTTTAAACTAAAATTTATTTTAGTTTTTAATTTTTTATTTTATTATAGCACCTTGATTTATGAAGTCACTCATAGTTTGGTTTTAGATATACAGTATTCCATCACCAATCCCATTATGCTTTCTAAATCACTAAAGGTTTGGTAGTTCCGAGAAATTTATAAAGAACCTATAATGCTTATATGGGGAGACAGCTATATATACAGATATGTGTGTACATACACCTATGCATATGCATGCCCTTTTAAAAGTTATTATAGGCATCCTTTTTTAGTTGTAATATTCTATAACTTTGGTAAGAGGATGTCAGCTATAAGACTGTTACAGTGTCATTACTCAAAAGGTAATGACTAGATTCATATTTCTATTTTATTATTCACAGTTACCAGGTATTCACTGGTATCAAAAGTTTTCTGGATTCAGCATTTAACAATTCTAATTCACTGTCCTAATCCAAAAGGACCAATAGCACTACTAAACCAGTGGGGAATATCTATCCTCTATTTTGCAGTGTCTAGAGAATCTAAAAGGTCCGTTGAGATCACTGAGGGCCTGGAAACCTACAGAGAAACTAGCTTCTCTGTCCTAAGCCCTCATATGAGAATTTCACATACTATCAAGTTCTCAGAGTGTTATCATTAGATCTACACTTTTCTCATAAGAAATTAGAGAGCTGAATTTGACTGACAAACTTGAGACTAATCTAATCCATTGAGAAAGTGAAATCTCTATACTTAACCTTCTTCCTGGTTATGTCTCTTTTAGCAAATAGCAAATATCCCTGAGTAAGATTAATGAACACTAAAAGTAATATCAAGGTTCAAGAAAATGTCTTATCATTCCAGTTCCCATGTCCAAAAATCTTTTTCCCCTTTGGTTTTGGGGCTACACCTGGCAGTGCTCAGGGTTGCTCCTGGATTTACATTTAGGAGTTTCTCCTGGTGACACTCAAGGGACCATATGGAATGTCAGGGATCAAATTCAGTTAAGGTTCACAATGCAAGATAAATGCCTTACATGCTACGCTATCACTTCAATCCCCCAAAGAACTTTTTAAAATAAAAAAAATAATTTGATAATAATACACAAAGATAATAGAAACAAGGGCCACAGCTCCATTATTTGAACTTTTCAAAGTGCCACACCACCCAATTTATTCCAAATCTATAGATCCTTGACCGCATGGCTGCTTACATGGCCTTAATTTGAAATCTCAAATTACATAGTAGTTTCAATCCAATTAGACCACAGAAAATCTGGTGGAAAGTTACAAAGAAGACCACCAAGCTGAGTGAACCTAAACAGTAGCACAAAAGACTCAACCACAATTCAATATATCCTTAAACATTGACTTTAATGACACTATTGAGTGATGTAACAGTTGTTTCAAATTTATCCTCATTGTTCTAAGTTTTGATCATTTAATTTTCCTTTTCATTGTAACCAAAAATACATAGGTTTGTTTATGACTACAACAGAGCAAGCTAGGATGGTGGGTGAGAAACTAGGGATACAGGTGTAAGGAAGTTGACACTCGTGATGAGATTGGTGTGTAATATTTAATGCCTGAAACAACTGTATTATGAACAACTTGGTAAATCCTGGTGTTATAATAAAAGATGGAGGGGGGAGAAACGAGGGCTAGGAGGTCTGGTCTATGTAGGAAGTTTGCCACAAAAAATGGGAGGACAGTTAGGAAAGAGAAGAACCATTATGACAATGCTAGTTGTAGATGATCACTGGACAAGATCTAGGTACTGAAATGAGGTAAAAAGATAGGCACAATACCCTTTCAGTAATGCTGCTACAAACCACAATACTTCAAAACAAAAATGAGATACACACATACTCACACATATGTGTGTATAGAGAGAGAAAGAGAGAAATAGAGAGAAATAGAGAAAGAAAAGTATATCATAAAGTTGTTGAGAGAGAGGTAGGGAACTAGAGACATTGGCTAAAAATCATCCACAAGTTTGTATATCTCATAGTTATTCAATTAAAATATTTTAAGAATAGATGATTCATAGTAGTTCTAGAGTATTCTCTCTACTGCTACACACTTACCCAGACTTTAGCAAGTGCCAGGCATAATTGTATTATGCTAAGAAAAATTAACGTTCTTAGTACCAGATGTCAAAAGTATTTTTCTAAGGTATTCACTCTACTCAAGAACACAAGTCCTCCTTTCTGAACATAAAGTATGTCTAATCTTCAGAGGTGAGTAAATATATTCAGATATGAGTCAATATTTCATAATTCTATAATTTTGGTTCAGAGAACTTAACTGTCTGGAAACAAATAAATTTAGAGTTTACTGGGGTCTTTGGTATTGTTCAATTTTTCATAAGATGTTTGTTTTTATTTTCTCTAGCTCCAGAACCTCCCCAAATTCTGCAAGAACTCCAGCCTATTACTGTTCAGTCTGGAAAGCCTGCCCGCTTCTGTGCTGTGATATCTGGCAGACCACAGCCTAAAATTTCCTGGTACAAGGAAGAACAGCTGCTTTCCACAGGTTTCAAGTGCAAATTTCTTCATGATGGGCAAGAGTACACACTTTTGCTTATAGAAGCTTTTCCTGAGGATGCAGCTGTCTATACCTGTGAAGCCAAGAATGACTATGGAGTAGCCACAACATCAGCTTCCCTCTCAGTGGAAGGTAGAAATGTCTCGATACTTCTTGTAAATAAACAAAACCTGTCAAATAATAAATAATCATTTGATAAATAAAAATAAATAAAACCTATTTTAAAATCAAAGCTCAGAATCTAGGGCTTGTACTATCCTAGTGTATATAACAGTGTAAGTTCGAACTCATAATCCAACTTTCAGTGTTCCATATACATCAAAATAACTAGGTATGCTCTTTTCTTCAAGGTCCATATGCGGACTTAATCAGTTCAAATTTTTGTTTCCACTCTGTAGTTCCAGAAGTTATGTCTCCAGATCAGGAAATGCCAGTTTATCCTCCTGCCATTATCACCCCACTTCAGGACACTGTCACTTCAGAGGGGCGTCCAGCACGTTTTCAATGCAAAGTTTCTGGAACAGGTAGGTGTAGGAACAAAAAGCATTGACGCTAAAATTAAGAAGGGATGACATGTTTGGGGTGCCACACATTTTCCACCATCATGGGTATCTTTCATGTTTAATTAAAGTTTAAATATAATCTTAGAGAGGTATTGAACTATTGAGTTAAGGATTAGGACAGTTGTCCTACTTTGGGTGGTACACTTCAAAAGATTAGCCAATAATAATAAAATAAATTTTGAGTTAACTTTAAAATTTACATATATAAGCTCCTTTATCATTATACTAATTGATTCTTACTTATCTTTTGAGAAAATTGCAACCAAAAACACATGATTTTTAGATTAATTATAGTAGGAAATGTTTCAAAAGAGTTTATCTGTAAGCCATTCTGTCTATAGAAAATGCTACTTGAAAATGTCTGTTTTCGGGGCCCGGGAGATAGCATGGAGGTAAGGCGTTTGCCTTTCATGCAAAAGGTCATCGGTTCGAATCCCGGTGCCCCATATGGTCCCCCGTGCCTGCCAGGGGCAATTTCTGAGCATGGAGCCAGGAGTAACCCCTGAGCGATGCCGGGTATGACCCCCCCCCCAAAAAAAAAAGAAAGAAAAAGAAAAGAAAATGTCTGTTTTCTTGAAAGCCAGTATACTTTAATGGTTAAAAGTAGGGATTTTGTTATTCTAGAGGAATCTTGTCCTCGTTGTGTGACCTTAGGCAAAAACACATTTTCTCTTCTTTCATCAGTAAAGTAAGGATTACATTCACTCTCAGAACGTGTTTCATTAAAGCAGAAAGTCTTAGTGCCTAGAAACAATTGTTGTGAAAAAGTAAGCACCTGGTCCTAGAATAGTTCCTGGCATGAAGTAAGTAAATAATAAATAAATGGTGATGGGAAAATTAATGTTATTAAGTGATTAGGATTAACCAATTAAGGCCAATCACTTTTAATTAAGAGCAGAATTATACAGTCCATGCCAGTATTCCTCATGTAGTAATCCCTTGATCATATAGCTACCATGATTTTGAATTGGGGTTGCTTCTTAAACACTGACAGCCTAACTGGTAAAAATCAAGGATCTTTGGTTGAATGAAGTAAACTTTTAGGAGCCATTAAGCTGATTATGATTATAGAGTTCTTCAGATAGAGACAAAATATTCATCCTAAATGACAATTACTACATCTCTTTGGCTTTTATAAACTAAAACCAGAAAGAAATTCTAAAACCTTGGATGCTTCACTGAGCTACTAATACATTTTATTGTTTGACCTATTAGTCTTCTCCCATTAGCTTATGGCCCTCTATCTACAGTGCCAAAGGTGATTTTCTTACACAACTTAATATTTTATTTGTACTTATGTGACTTCATGATTTCCTTCTCTGGGCTAGAGATGCTAGTCTAAATACCAAATGGACTTGATTGATTATATTAGCATAAATAAAATATATAAAGAATCCTGGCAAGTGATGGCTACTCAATACATTCATTTTATTAAGCCACTAGAGGAACTATATAAACATGAAAATTTGGTGTTTGGTGACCAATACCAACAACTATCAGACTTTGTGACTTCAAAGCATATTGTTGGAGAAATACTAAATATTAAAAATGAAAAATGATTTGATAATGTACTACTTACACTGTAAAGAAAAAGTTATTTTAATAGCAAATTCACTGTAGTTATACTAAATAATTTGTACACTTATTGAAATTTTAGCGCAGTATGATTGGCCATTAGCATATTCATTTCAGCTATATAACATAATTATTCAATAATTTGGTCAGCAATTTATCAGATACCAATATATATCAATTACCTAAAGTGATTATCTTAAGTATGTTTGTATGTACTTTTTAGTTCATGTATCAAATTATATATTTTGATCTGTTAAATACTGCAAAAATACTAGAAATCCTCTACAAGGCCGATAAAAAGATAGAAAGAAAAAGAAAAAGTGTTTTTCTATAACTGAAGACTTTTAAGTGCTTAAATAAAGATCATATTTAAAGATCTAGAGGTTTTAGCATCTTCTTGTAAAGATATTTTCTGTTTGATAGAAATTTATTTTATTAACATTCAATATACAAACCGTTGTGTCCCTTGTGCTGAAAATATTAAGACAGATATATTTGACGAGGTATTCCCTTAAGAATAAATATACAATTCAGGTAAAGACACCAATTGCATGATGATGGATGGAAATTAAACTTAGTTTGAGGATCATAATGTGAATTGTAAAGAAGTGAAACTACAGAGTCTGTCACCTGAAAGCCGTTGTGGATCAATATTTCTCCAATAAAATTACTCAAAAAGGAAAAATGAAACCATGTCTTCTATTAATAGAACAAAAGACAAAATTGAGTCTTCAGATATGTCTCTTGAGAACGTAATTCTTGTTGATAAATGAAACATGCTCCCAATCAATCTGAGATAGCTTTCCCAGCAGTCTACTAAAGGTCTCTGCTGCCACCTACTGGTTGAAGATAAATTTGAAGAAGTATAAATTTAAGACTCGTATAAAGCTAGATTTAACTGGTTTACTGATGAGATTCATTTGGAATTTTAGAAACAGTTAGCTCAATAAAATGATATGTAATTAGCAAAATAAATTATTCCAGCAATGTTTGTAAATATACATTAAAGTTTTTTCCTAAAATATTTATTTATCCTTGCCATTGAGATATATCAATTGATTGGGAAAATGAGACCTGCCTCTTGTCTTCATGGAGCTCAGTGTGCAGATGAGGGATCTATATTTGTTTCAGTAGGTTCCAAGATTATAGTTTCTATGCATTCCCAGTGCTCTCTGTTGTGAAACAGAGAAGGATGTACCATTTGAACACTGAGGATTCACACTTATTGGGTACATTACAGGCAGGGAGCAACATTCAGAGTTACAAAACCTTACAGGACTGAAGAGATAGTCCAGTGGGTAGGGTGTTTGCTTTGCACACATTACATATTGTTGCCTGGGGCAGTCAGAAGTGATCCCTGAGTAAAGAGACAGAAGTAAGCCTTGAATACAGCTGGGTGTGGCCCCCAGTCCAAAATAAATAAACTTTCAAGAATAATTGATGTTGAACTGAGAAATACTTAAATATGATTGAAAAGTAATTATCAAACATAGGCAAGACAGCTAGAACAAAAGACAAAAGTCTGTTACTTGAGTATTTGGTATTTAATATTTAAGGGTTTAGGTTTTTTTCCTTGCTTACACTGAGGAATCATAGAAGGGATTTTAAGTGCCCAAGAGACATTTGACTTGTTTAAAAAAAAACTGTAATAGTGTGGAGGAATGGGTGTATGTGGGAGGTGGAAAGGAGGTATGAACCAGCAGAGAGGTTTTCACAATAGCTTTGGCAGGTGTCTACAAGACCCTTACCTTAGTCAGTGGAGTCAGAAGAAAAAAAGATTATAGAAGAATTCAGAAGTTAAAATGAGCAATATTCAGGGACCAAAGAAATGGAAAGAGTGAGGTGAGGAACAGTGCTAATGAATGGCCTCAAAGAAATGAAGGACCAGCGTGGGTAGTAATAGTCCATCTAGAAGCATTAAGTCCATTAAAAAATATGTCTCAACTCATTTACTGTTGGTGATTCATACCTGTCTTGGTGGCTCATTTGGTTCAACCAAAGAAAGGAGACACCAAAAAAAAAAAAAAAAAAGAAGGGGCCCGGGAGATAGCATGGAGGTAAGGCATTTGCCTTTCATGCAAAAGGTCATCGGTTCGAATCCCGGTGCCCCATATGGTCCCCTGTGCCTGCCAGGAGCAATTTCTGAGCATGGAGGCAGGAGTAACCCCTGAGCACTGCCGGGTGTGACCCAAAAACCAAAATAAATAAATAAATAAATAAATAAATGAATGAATAAATAAATAAATGAATGAATGAATGAATGAATGAATGAATAAAAAGAATTTTGTAATACAATCCTTTTTCTTTTCCATTTTCATTGATGGTTAAATAACTTGTCAGATGACCTAAATTACCTGTGGTATGTTTTAACTTTCTATGGAATGACCCAGTCTTTTGGTATGCTATCCCCTCTAAAAAAAGTGAAACATTCTTATTATGATTATTGACTTGAATAAATCTTCATAAAGTATTTAATGTCATGTCAAAGAAGATATGTCATCATTTTATGTAATGTATATTTCCTAAATTATTATGCATCTCATTTTGCAAATGGGAAATCTAATATAGAGGGTCTGAATGACTTTCCTAGGATTACATAAATAGTAAGTTGTACTTGTTTTACCATCAAATTTAAGTGAAGCAATTTGTCTCTTTTAAAAGAAGAACCTATAATAGCACAGTGGCGTTTGCCTTGCAAACAGCCGATCGAGGACCAAAGGTGGTTGGTTCGAATCCCGGTTCCCCATATGGTCCCCCGTGCCTGCCAGCAGCTATTTCTGAGCAGACAGTCAGGAGTAACCCCTGAGCACAGCCGGGTGTGGCCCAAAAACCAAAAAAAAAAAAAAAAGAAGAAGAAGAAGAACCTGTAGATTATAAATAACTATAATTATGATAAAAATATAATCTTCATAAAAATAACGTGTGCCAAAATACAAACAAATGCTAGATGACTGGACTATTATAAAACATTTATGGTTTGTATCAAATTGAAATAAGGTGTAGTGACTATATTTCAAATCAATTTTGTTTTCATATTGGCTTTGATTTTATAAAATGGGACAAGAGGGAAGGGGCACTGGAATGAACATATAATGGGTAGAGGGTGTTTGCCTAAGATATGGCAAACCCAAATTCAATCCCCACCATCCCATATGGTCCCTCAAGCACTGTCAGGAATAATTAATGACTGTAGAGTCAAGAGTAGCCCACTGAGCATAGCTGGATGTAGCCCCCAGATCACACAAGTAAAAATAAAATAAAATAAGTAACAGGGAGTCAGGGATATGGCTTAACAAAGAAAAGTTCCTTGTATGAATTGGTCCCAGGATTGCATTCTTAACACCTAACACAAAAATGTTATTAAATATAAAAATAAAAGGCATAAATTTTAATGTACTTTTGATGTATAGGATACTATTTTGATGAAAATGCAATTTTTAAGGGAAGATACAAAATGCATATTATTTATTTATTTATTTTGGTTTGGGGGCCATACCCCATAATGTTTAGAGGTTATTCCTGTCTATGCACTCAGAAATCTCTCCTGGCTTGGGGGACCACATAGGATGCTGAGGATCAAACCCAGTTCCATTCTGAGTCAGCTGTGTGCAAGGCAAATGACCTACCGCTATGCTATCGCTCCAGCCCCAAGTGCATAACTATAACAATATGTTTATTTGCTTTTGCTTTGGGAATTTTTGTTTTATGTCATTTTAGAGGTCCAAATTCTTATGTGTAAATAGCTAGTTTCATTATTATTATATTATTGCTACTTTAAAGAGAGTGATATATCTTAAACCCAATTCCTTTGTTTAGTAAAACATTATTTTCCGTTCTGTTAAGCTCCTTTATGTTGCACAGATGTGACACATATATAAAAAGAGATTTCTATCGTAGCCTTGAAGATATTTATTTTAGACTTTATAGAAAATTGATCTTTTGGGGGGCTGGGCGGTGGCACTGGAGGTAAGGTGCCTGCCTTGCCTGAGCTAACCTAGGACGGACCGCAGTTCGATCTCCCGGTTCCCCATATGGTCCCCCGTGCCTGCCAGGAGCGACTTCTGAGCGAATAACCAGGAGTAACCCCTGAGCGTCACCGGGTGTGGCCCAAAAACCAAAAAAAAAAAAAAATTGATCTTTTTCAGCTCACTTTTAGATTAATATTTTTTATACAGTAGAATTCTAGTTTATCTTCTCACTTCCTGTCCTAGCAGACAGCAATCATCTTTGAGCAAACTTTCATTGTGGCTACACTCTTCCGTTGAAGCCACTGCATAGGTCAAAACCTCATCCCTGTCTATACAAAATAGCATGCAAATGGTAAACAAAAATAGAATTAAGATGTTAAATGTTCAAACCAGCCTGCTTGCTGGCTATTTCTAGAATCATGTTTTTCTCATAAATATGAAAAGAAACCATCTAAGGTTAGATGTGCTATAAGCAAATGAAAAGTCTTACTAAATATTATATATTTATTAATAAATTACCAGTAAAATCACTATGTGTTTTCAGGCAAACTAAAAATATCCTCTTGTTTTTGGTGACTAAATATCCTTTCTCTTTTGTCCCACAGATCTAAAAGTGTCTTGGTACAGCAAAGACAAGCAAATTAAACCATCTAGGTTCTTCAAAATGATTCAGTTTGAAGACACTTACCAACTGGAAATTGCTGAAGCTTATCCAGAGGATGAAGGAATCTACACCTTTGTTGCCAGCAATGCTGTTGGTCAAGTGTCAAGCACAGCCAACTTGAGACTGGAAGGTAGAGTAGCATCTTAATCACATTTGTCATAGATCAAATTGCAAAATGTTAGTAACTATCACGAACTAGTTTGTATAAATTATCATTGGCTCTACCATTCCTTTTAATGCAACTAATCTTCTGTATGTTATCTGTAGTTTTCTTGCTTTCACTTGTAAATCACAAGCCATCCTTTTTTCATTTTCCCCTGCTGTGTCTATATAATGCCCTGTCATATATTACTATTCTTATCACCAGTTCCATGCTTCCTAATTAGCATGTGTCAGAGATATGCCGAAGAAGTAAGCAGATTGGTTTTTTGTTGCTGTTGTTGTTGTTGTTGTTGTTTTTTCATTTGGCTCAAGTGAATTAAGGTGTTTGCTTAATCTAAGATTTAGAAACCTAAATGCCTCTAATTGTGTTGACACAAATATGATTTCACTCAGTACTACAGTGGGTGACTCAAGTCTGAACATTAGAATGGATTCACATTGTATTTAAAAAGTATCTGGAAGGTAAATGGCAAGTTCCTACAATTACTTTTAACGTTTCTGTTATTTTGAGGCTCCGAAATTATAATCAGAAATGTTTTCTTTAGTGGGAATGGAGGTGACACTTTGATCTAAGGGAGATAAGACAGTGAACAGTTAAGCTGTACTCTGCAATGATTTAGACTATAGCACATGTGGTAATGTTAGGTGTACACATAAGAATTTAGGGGAATATTTTAGAGTTTTCCATAATTTTAAAGTTTACTATAACCAGATGTCTTCTTAATCAATTTAGAGCAGTTTGCTAAGTAGAAAAATAGTGGTTTCATAGCCAGAAAGAAAAAATTAAAAATAGAAATTAAGAGTTTCTAACCAATTTTCATACCACACTACTACCTTCATTACAATAGTGACATCAATGTATTGAACTCTCTATGTGTCAGCATATTTGTCAGAAAAATGGAAGTGAATTTGTTCAACTTCAAATCAATGGTGACAGCCATTAGGATTGAATTGGCCCACCACTGAAATTGAGACAGATCTGTAGACAACTCCAAATAACTTCTCATCTTAATGCATGGAAAGACATTAAAGGTTGGCATGCTTCTTTTCAGGATTTAGCACACTTGAAGAAATTACATCAAACGCCCAGTGGCATGTGTCTTCTTCATCAGTTTCATTTAAGAAGGAATCCCTTGGCCAAAGGCCCATCTTCGTCCAACCTCTATCGAACCTCAGGGTGTACCACGGGGAGGCAGTCAGATTTCATGCAAGGATTTCTGGCATTCCCAAGCCAGAAATCCAATGGTTTCATAACCAGCAACCAATCCTACCAACAAAAGATGTAGTATTCCATTTTGAGGAATCCACAGGCATTGTTCTAATGCTTATAGTTGATGCTTACTCAGAGCATGCTGGGCAGTACTCTTGCAAAGCTACCAATAGTGCTGGGGAAGCCTCTTGTGCAGCTACACTCACAGTGAGCGTGAAAGGTAAAGCCTAGAGTGGTTCAAGGACTTTGATTTGCTGCCTAACACCTCCTTTCCCTGTTACTAAGGAGCATTTCTGGCACCCTTTACTAACAAAGTAATACCCACAAGCCCTCCTAAGTCCTCCATTACTGATTAATCTGTATACTTTAAACATTGCTTTTTTTTTTAAGTCTGTCTATGCTTTATGCATTAGAGAGTAGTATTTTGTTAGGCACCAACTTTGCTTACCATCTTAACTTTTTAAAACATCCTTGCAAAACACTAAAGTTCTACTTGCTCTATGTTGTTTATAAAATACATGACGAGGAAGAACTCAAATTATGTCTCAAATAGACTCAAAAAAGAGACAGAATGAAAGATAGTGAGCTAGAGAGAGAAGAGCGACTGTCACTCTTGATAGCTATAATGACAGCAGAAGAAAGGAATTAGATACTTGTGACATCTGCAAGAGCATTCATCATTCATCACTGGATCACTGGGAATAAATTATCTTTTGTTTGATCCTGACATCCTAAAGCACACTGCATCTGGCATGCTGCTTTGCAGAGACTATTATGTCTTTTCTCTTCATCTTCCATGCCATTTTATGGTACTAAGCTAGCCAAGTGGCAAAGCTTATATTTTCATATTCTGTGTGTATGTGTGACTTCATTATACAATGCAAGCTCCAGCTAGCTAGGAAAAGTTCTGAGAAAGATGAAAGTCCATCCAAACACAACCTGGCAGAGTTCTCTTTTGTAAAGCAGGATAACAAAATTTCCCCCAAACAAAATTAACTTATTTCAAAGATCATCACATGAAAGTGAAGTGCAGGATTTTAAAAGCATATCCACACAACTACATTTATTCAATATGTAGAGTTGCATCATGCTTCATGACTTTCAGACTGCAGAAAATACTATGATATCTCAGCACTCTTAGAAGCAGTGAGGCAGTGAATTTTCTTTTGCATCTTCAGGAACTTTCTGTAAACTGTAGCAACACTGCTACTTTTTCTATGTTTTAAAATTCCCACTACCATTGTTCTAACCTGAACTCATCAAGGTATAAAGACAAAATATTGGAATTAAGACAGTTACAGAATAAAAACATGCAGCTTCTTTTCATATGTCATGTAAACTATTAGACCAGTTGCATTGCACACATGTGTCTGGAAGAGACAACATCAACAGTACTAATTGATGGTGGTGATTATTTGATTTTTATTTATTATTTGCTTCACTTCATCCTCATTGTTTTAAGTGACTTTCCTGGCCCAAGAAAGGAATCAATGACTATATGAATTGGGATATCTCTCAATTAGCATTATGTCTATAAGTGTACACAGGCACATCATCAAGTCATTGACACCATCTGATAGAAACTTCCAACTTTTTATACTAGATTCAGGAAGTTTATCTTTCAAATGTTGTAATAGGAACATAAAGTTTATTTTACATTTTTTTCTCAGTATTATTGATGTGCCACCTAGTAGAGCCCTGACAATTAAGATGTTTCAGGTCATCAAATATTTATTGACTACTTTTGTGCCTGGTACCATGCTGAATTTAAATTGTTTTAATATTTGTACCTCTAAAATTCTCAGGTACTTTTTGATTTTAGATTTGATCGTTCTAGCTGTTTATAGGATAGCCATGAAAATAGAAAAATGGGAAAGGAAAAATGAAAAGAGGCTTTGTCTGGAACAAAATTAGTCATTTCTACATCTTTTTCAATTACTGCTGCAGCTTTATAGTCTCAGATTCTCTTGAATTGTGGAATTATCTCATAGAAAGATCGTTATTTCTGATGTTATTTTGCATGGCTATCCACCATGTCTGGAAAGGCATGAATAAATTAGTATGAGTTAAAGATATCTTCACCTTATCTGAAGACTTTCTGCTGAAATACAAATGAAATCAGGAAATAAAATGAAATCAGGAATTTGCTTTTCAGTTTCTAGAAACCTGTGCTCTGTGCCTTCAGGCAGAGGAGTTTCACTGAACCCCATTGGAAGGAAATAGTGAAGGCAGACAAAGCAGCTCCTGAGATCTCTGGCGAGCTGACCGCCAGTTGATCTGGCCATTCTCTTTTTGAGGTGTAAATAATGGCAAATGGTCATGTAATGCCATATACACAATCTTTTCTGCACTGAATTTTTAAGTAATTCTGGCAGTGCTCAGGGCTTACTCCTGGCTCTACATGCAGGGATCACTCTTTTTTTTCTTTTTCTTAATATAATTTTTATTTTTAAACATGTTGGGTTACATATCATTGGCAATCATATTTTAGGTACAAATTAACATAAAATCAGGGGAACTCCCATCACCAAAAAGTCCTCCGTCCACCTCAGTTCCCATCCTAGTTCCCATATCCTCTCCCCTATCGCCCCCCACCCCGGGGTTGCTAAAGCAAGTGGTCTCCTCTGCGTCTAATTTGCTACTTGGTGGTCTTGCACCTGTTCGGTCTTGGTTACCTCCCTTTCCCCCCCTGATTGGGAAGGGGGACTAGTCAGTATAAGTTATGTGGATTTGTTTGAGAAAAAAGAAAAAAAAATAGAAGATAAAGAAAAAAACGGATAAATAAAAATAAGTAAATAAAAAAAGAGAGAGGGGTCATATACTCCGGGAATGGGTGGAGTCCTTCTAGAGGCTTTCATTATTGGTTTGAGAGGCGGGGTGGGGGGGGGATGAAGGTGGCATAGAATAACTGTACATAAAGAATCGTCAGATGAAATATCCAGTGAGCATTCCAAAAACAAAACAAAACAAAACAAAAAAAACAAAAAAACATATATAGGCCATGGTATTGAGATAGAAACGTGGCAGTAAACATAAGAAAAGAAAAGAAGAGAATAAATATATATATACATATACTTGGAGACATCCACTAAAGTAGTCAATCCGCAATAATAAGATCAACGAAAGATAGATACATAAATAATGATTAAAAAAGATTGTTTTGTGCTTGTTATTATTTTTTCCCTCCTGCAGATGCACAGTAAATATTGGGGTCATTCGAAAGGAATTTCCTTTGACTAAGAGATACAGGGTTTCTCCACCCTTGCCATATATTGTCACGGGATTGACTATAGACTCCTTTCAGGTTCATTTGCTCTCCCCTAGGTGGTTTTGTGTGGGAGATTTCTGCTGTATCCTGGGTGATAAAATCAGACGTCTGTATCTGGAGGTCTTGGCATCTACATGAGCCAAGGGGTTGAACTTCTGCTTATGTTTTTCTGTGTGGTTCTAGTAGTTCTGTTCCCTTAGTGTCGTTTTAATCCGTCTTCTGTGATTGGCAGGCCCGGTCTTTGTGCTGGTCCTAAGGAGGGGCCTGGGATAGCGTCTTTCATTACGTTTCCAGGGACCCCCTTCTGTTGTAATAGTCTCAGACAGACCTCTGGAACTAGGGGAACATAGTTGTTATGTTGGTCATAGCTTTTGCCCTAGACTAGGGCTTTTTTATTGGTCCCAGTATACATATAGTCTGGCCATGGTTCTGTCAACCAGTCATCTGTAAATCATGGTCTTGGCATATGGATAGACCAAAGGGTAACAAGTCTTCTGGTTTTGTCTTGTCGTTTGCTGGTGAGGTAGGTTAACTTGCTCATAGGTCGAGTTGATCCCTCTTAATGGATTTGGAGAACCATATAGAGTGCTGGCAATAGAATCCAGATCTGCCATGTGCAGGGAAAGTACCCAGCCAGCTTTATTATCACTCTGGCCACTGCATTGAATTTTGAGACAAGTTCATTAATTCACTTAATGTATTTACAATGCTCTTTTAGAAAAAGGAGACCTTTTCTTTCTTAAATTGGCATATTGTCTCATAATATAGCTATTTGGGGCTATATTTCATAGACTGTAAAGGAAATGCCTCCAGTCTCATTATGCAAATTCATGAAAAAAAATTACCTCTCTGAGTGTTCTATTTCACTGCAGTTGTTGACAAGTACAGTAATCACAGAGATTCTGGAGGTGCTGCCTCCCATTTTGTAAATGACAACTATGGCAGTTTCTATAGCAATATGATTTGGAATTGGTGTGTTGTGATCTTTTAGCTCACTTTTCAAAGAGCCTAGGGCTATAGAACTGGGCTTGAACTTCATGTTCACAGATTGTATTTGAGCTGAACATGTAGTCCCAGGATTTCTAGTTCACCAATGTCCTGGTCACTGTAGTAGTAAAGTATTTTTGTAGTATCAAAATTTTTTGCTTAGCAAGTCCAGACTAAAAGATAAGCCAGGAATGTGACTCAGTAGTAGATCATAGACTTCATATACGTAATAGCCTTAAAAAATTAAAAGATAAGTGAAACAAGTGATTTATATTTGTTTGAATTCTCCTATAAAGGATTAGGCACCATTTTCTTATTATTTGAGGTGGGGCACACGTGGTGACATTCAGGGGTTACTCCTGGCTGCACACTCAGAAATCACTCCTGGCTTGGAGGATACTGGGGATATCGAACTGCAGTCCTTCCTAGGCTAGTGTAGGCAAGGTAGACACACCTTATTGCTTGTGCCACTGCTCCAGCCCCACAAATCCACTGTTTATTAAAGTTGTATATATAATTACAAAGATCAGGAGGGAATATAAAACATAATAGGTTATGTTTAGATAGAATTATTCTGTTCACAGTAAGCTTGCAAAGTGCCTTATACTAGTTTGGAAATTAATGTGCCATTTTGCCTCTTAATGACATTCCATTGTCTTTTATTTCAGCATGTGTTTTACTTTCATAAAATACAGCTAACTTATTCCTTTTTATTTGTTAAAATGCACTATTTCATTTAATTAAAAATATTAAAGCTTTTTCTTTTTATTCTTAACTAACAAAAGGATTACCAAAAAGGAGCAGTTATAAACATTACCCTTGATACAGAGACTAGAGTTTTAAAATATTCATAGAATTGCAAATTAAAAACAACCCATTAAAGAGAGAATCATTGTGTGTGTGTCTGGTGGGGGGAGATTGGAAGAAACATAAAAACCAGCAAGCCTATTGTTAACATTATCCAAAAACCACTAGGAATTGAGAAGCCAGAGAGTTAAGAGAACTGACACAATGCCATTGGGACCGGAAGTGTGAGACTGCTGGGTTGCACCAACTTTCCCCTGGAGTTGGCTCATGATGACTATGTCTAGGCTGTGCCCTTTCCTTATTAAATAAAAAAAATTTTAATAGAGGACTCTGTTTTGCTCCTTTATATGTAGTTGGACTTAGTGTAGCTTAAAATTTTAAAGATGTTTTTAATTACAGATATTTACTAGTAGAAAAGTCTTAATTTTGCTGGAAAAACAATATAGCCACCAATGAAAAGTGACAAATTAAAAAATTTATGTTCCTTCTAAATGGGATTTCATCTTTTATCAAGAGTTTAGTCAATATAACATGAACAAAAATGTTATCTCAGAAGCCAGAGTGATAGATAGTACAGCAGCTATGGATCTTGTTTTGCCTGAGATTGAACTGGGTTCAATACCTGGCATTGAATATGGTGTCTGAAGCCTACTAAAAGTTATTCTTGAACTTAGAACAAGGAATCAGCTCTGAGAACAGCTGGGTCCGACCGCAAAACAAATAAAACATTAACGTTTTCTTACTCTGTGGATTGTCTTACCGAATGCATGTAAAGAGGCATGGTGAATGATGGAACTAAAAGTGAAAAATTCATAGAGAATCTAAATTCAAACCTAAATATTAAAACCTCTGTCACATTTCATGTACTTTATCAGTTCATTGATATGTTTGCATGGATTTTAGGGTGTATGGGGGAATATCATTTTCTATTATGATAAAGATAAAATTGTATGAATCATGAATCAAAGTATAAGTTATATTAAATTGATCATAAACTGTTTTTTTTATTTAGCTCCAGAATCCATTTTGCATGAGAGGATTGAACAACAGATTGAAATGGAGATGAAAGGTATTATTGAGTGTGAAATTTAAATAGAAAATTTGAAGGATTAATAGGATCCTTGAGCTTCCTTCTTTCTATTAGTATCATTGGGAAAAATGACATAGATGTACAAATATATCTCTCAGAGTATATATTAGTATGTCGCATGCCTGGTTTAGTATGCTGATGGTTACATGCATTCATAGTAATTTGTTTTATGATAATTTAATATCTTCGTTTTGATCAGTCATATTCAGCTTTATGTTTGTAGTCATTTTCAAAAGTGTGTTTTAGAAAAAGTTGTCATCTAATGCATGAAATCATGAATAGAGGTTTGTTTTCAAATCACAGCAAATTAAATTCAACAATAGACAATAACCTAGCTGTCATTCTCAGAATGCAGTGTCATGAATGAATTATGATGGAAATGCTACTTTACCTAGGATGTGTGACAATGTTTCATTCCCATTTTGGTTTACACTTCACTTCATGCACATATATCATTTTAACATCAATATGTCTCTTACACTGGCTTGCAGATAGCTGCCTATGTGATCCTTTATTGCCTGCTTTTCTTTGCACAATGTTGTGACTTTATAGCTGTATTAGTTCGAATAAACGCCTTCTCATTTTACTTTAGCTAATTACTTATGGTTATGGTTCTTGTATATATTTTAAATAGCTGATTCCCAAAAATATAGTAATTTAACCTACAATCAAAAGGATCAGAAAGGGCGTTTATTCCACTCTCTGCAAGTCAGGTAAGAGTTTCCTCATAGCCATCAAAAGAACAAAGTCTTCCTGCTCTCAAAACAAATATGCACAAGAACATGTTATTTTGAAATGCATTTTTGCTTGTTCAAGAAGAAATTTCAACCGTTTGAAGAAAAGACCAGAGAACGAACGATTTTCGTGTCAGAATCTTTTAAACAGAGCATGGTGTTGCGTTTATTCGAACAAATATGGTGAGTGAATTTTTTTATGGATTTGTGAGAATCTGTCGCATGCATTTTATTTCATTTGCTATTTTGCAATTTCATTTCTTTTCAACTTTTACAATACTATGGAAAATAGTAAATTGCTTTATAATTTTTTTTCAGAATTATTCTCAGAGGGAGAATCTGAAGATTCAGAAAGAGATACACGTGATGCCTTTTCAGATTCTGAAGACATGTACCACAGATCTATGGCTGCTAAAAGATATGCAAGTAGAATATCATCTACAAGCTCCTGGCATGAATATTTCAAGCCTAATTTTACCCAAAAACTTACATTTAAATATATACTAGAGGGAGAACCTGTTGTTTTTACATGCAAATTAATTGCCTGTCCAACTCCAGAAATGACTTGGTTTCATAACAGTAGGCCTATCCCAACTGGTCTTAGACGGGTTATAACAACTGAGAGTGATTTACATCATCACTCCTCCAGTTTAGAGATTAGTAGGGTCCAAGTCAGAGATTCTGGGATTTACAGATTATTGGCAATCAATAGTGAAGGGTCTACTGAATCCGCAGCATCATTGCATGTCATTCAAAAAGGGCAAGATAAAAAATATTTAGAATTTCTGAAAAGAGCTGAACAGAAGCATGAAAATATGGAATCATTAGCTAAATGTAGAGAAGACAGAATAAAGGTTGACTTGAGGTTTACTGGCTCTCCCTTTAACAAAAAACAAGATGTGGAACAAAAGGGAATGATGCGAACTATACACTTTAAGACAGTAAGCCCTGGAAAGAAAACAGATTGGCTGTGTGATGAGGACTATTTAGAAACGAAATCTGATATAGGTGTTAATGTAGGTGAAAGCTTCCTGGATGAGGAGACCAAAGAGAAGTTGCAACGTTTACGGGAGGCAAGGAAGATATTAGTAGAGAAAAAGAAATTATCTCTTTTAGACATGTCTGAAGAGTGCTCACAAACTTTGAGAAATAAGACTAGTGATGAAGATATTCTGTTCTCTAGAGAGGAAATAAAAGAAAGATCTGAATTTGATATAACTGAAAATGGGAATAAGATAGATCATTCAAGTGAGGGTACTATCTATTCTCCCCATGTTCTTTCTAAACATATAAACAAAAATATAGAATATGAAGAACCTCCTACAAGCTTTCACACAATGGTTGATGCAGAAATTCTCCAAACTGAAATAAATATGAACCAAGAGATATTCCAGAAAGAAAATCTACCAAAAGACCATGTATATGATAGAATTTTGGTGAAAAAGAATACTCAAACAGGAGGACAAATTATGCCACAATCTAATATTGTAGAGGAATCTAAATATAGCACTAATGTATGTAAGAATAAAGAAACATATGAGACTCCTAAAGAGGAGCCTCAATATATTATGGCACAAGACAATGAATCTTTTGATACACTTACAAATATTAAAGAAAATAAAGAAATTTATAGTGAAGAAATAAGGAGCAATGACTTGAGAGAATTACAGTATTTTACTTCCACAAAAATTGATGAAATCAATACTAGAGAGGAAGAAGCCAAGGTAAGATTTTTGGAAAAGTCTTTCCAAAATCGTCCACAACGTTGCCCACCATCACTTCTTCAGGAAATCAGATCTCAAGAACTTTATGAAGGTGAAAGTTGTAAATTTGTGTGCCATTTTCAGGGATATCCTCAACCCATAGTGACATGGTATAACAATGATAGACCAATCCCTCGGAATCAAGGTTTTATCATTCAGACCTCAGAAAATTATTCAACGTTAATTTGCTCTTCTGTTCTTCCTCAAAATGAAGGCTTAATTACCTGTGTGCTCTTTAACCAATATGGAACAGTTAAAACAAGCTGTATGCTTAAAGTAAAAGCAAAACAACATCATGACTTCGAAGCACACAAAATCTCAATGTTTCAGGACTACACTGATGAGGAAGAAGAACTGGCACTGGTGTTTGATCAAGAGAAGATTACCCATTCATCTTTGCAACAAGACAGCCAAACAAATTTCCATACATTAAAGACCAACCGATTAGTTTCTTCTTCTGAAAATGTAGAATTGCTTTCTTTTCCCGTAGAAATTCAGATTACAGCAGCCACTCCTACCCCAGAACAGGATAAAGAATCAAGAGCAGTGTTTCAACATGAGGGATTGGAACATAAAGCAACACTTCAAAGTGAGGGTTCTCAGTCACAAAAACACAAATTTGTATTTTCATCTGATATTACTAATGAACCACCAAAAATGTTGCAAGAGGTGCCAAAGCATGCCAGCTGTAGGGAAGGTGATTCCATAATACTCGAATGTTTACTCAGAGGTGAGCCTCGACCAGTTGTAACATGGTTTCAAAATGGTGTCCCCTTAATGCAGAACCAGAAATTTCAGTTTGAAGAAGTCAATGATAGCTACAGATTATATATCACTGATGTTAATTTTCAAGATTCTGGAGAATATAGATGTGTTGCTGAAAACAACTCAGGAACAATAGAGAGTATTTCATATCTAACAGTGGAACCAGTCACTCAGACAGAATATGGTCAATTAGAAAATACTGATAAAATTTATGTAAAATATTCCAAAGATCAGCACATTCAAGAAGAATCTGAAAGGGCCCATTTTTTGGATTACATAACTGGCTATTTTATTCCTCAATCTAACGTGAAAGAATATTCTGTAAGGGAATATTTTCAAAGCCTTGAGACAGTTGAAGAGATAGACCAGAAAGATCAGCTTCATTCTGCGTCCTCTAGAGAACACCTATCCAGATTTTTGCAGGATGCCTCTAGGTCCGCAAAAGTCAACAAACCTTTCAAGGAGGAACTCATGCAATATCATGATATAGAAACTAAAGAATGTGTAAATGAAAAATCAAAAATACATCAAGCTGAGGAAATTATGAATCCACTTGTTGGTGACTTTAGTGGACCAAAACGGGAAAGTGTGCAAGAATATACCCAAAGCGACTATTTATGGAATATACATTCTGAGAGAACTTCTGGTACTTATAATATAGAAGATCCATCTATTTTTGTATATGAAGATCCCCTCAAAAAAGAGAGACAATACCCAGGTAAAAAGGTGAAACATAGAATCATTGCTTTTGAAAAATTACAACAGGCAGAAAAAGGAACTTTAGACAGAAGACCAATTAGGAAATCATCTGTTAATCTTCCCCAAGAGCAGTTTGATGTTACAAATTTTTCTTTAAAACAAAGAAAATCAGCTGCAAGTAACCTAAGCACATATACACAACAGGAAGAGCAACTGTCTCCAAACACGGAAATATATTCATCTAGTATTGTAACAAATTTAAAACTACTTTCTTCTCCAAGTCACATGGACTCTGAAGTACACAAAAGGGAACAACAGAAAGAAGTCACTCATGTACATCAACCTGCAGCTATTGAAAAGGCAGAAAATGAAACCCCTATTACATTTGACTTAAAACTCTTTCACTCCCAAATAGAACATGCAAATTTAAAATTCCAAGAATTAGATAGTAATCAACAAGAAAAAACTTATTTAAAAATCCAGAATCCTTCTTTTGAAACATCTGATACTGAGAACATTGTATTTGATCTTAAACAAATGTTTTCCCACATAGGAGATCCCACTAAAGACACTCAGGAGCAAGAAACTAGAAAGCAACAGGAAACATATTATAAAGAAGAAATTCTTATTTCTAAAACACTTAAGTCTGATATTCTGAATACCTCTAGTGATGAGCAAAAGGACATATCTGTCAACCCAGAAATTTCTTCCAGTCTAGAATTTTTAAATAGGACTACAACAGAAAAGGGTCACATTGATGAAGATAACTTTCATCCAGAAAAAGAAGTCCAACATATACAAGAACAAAATTTAGCATTTTTAAGCTCTGATATTTCTTTTAAGTATCTTCCTGAAGAAACTCAAAGTAAATCATGTTCCCTTCTCCAGACTTCATCAGCAGTTGCAATAGAAGAAGTAAGTATTTCTGAAGAAAAAAGTTCTGTAGAAAATGGAAATCAAAGTTTTATTTCACAGTTGAAAAAAGCTGCAAGTGAAGGAAATCTCTTGGAGGTTTGTGAAATGGAGGAAAAATCTTTAGAATCAGCATTTGCATCACCTCAGACACAAGATGGAGAGATACAGGGATATGCCAGTGAGACTTTAGAGAACCCCAAACATGAGGAAGAAGACACACTCCGTAGAAAACTCTCTCTGAGCCAGTGCCTTCCATTTTTGATGTCTGAAGAACAACAAAATCTAAATGAAGAAATAGCTGAAAAAACTAATGTTTCTGGGGAAGAGCAATGTTATGGGGAAGTTCAAATTCAAAATGAAACTTATTTCTCTAAGACTGACATAGAGAAGACAGAAACTCCTTTCTCTGACCAGCCTCCTAAATTGGATGAATCACATACAATGGAAATAAAAGAATCTGAGACCTCCCTAGCTCAATATTTACTATCTGCTGGAAAACACGAAATTCCTAAAAGTAAAGATACAAAGCACAAGGCAAAACTTATTCAGAGTGGATCAGTCCCATCAATGGAGGTTGAAGAAGTAACTTTCAACACTGTATATGAGTACTATAAGCAGCGGCAGGAATCATTAGATCGCCCATATTCTCCTGAATCTGAAGTTTCCATTGATTTGGGAAGTACCAGTAGTGAGGAATTATCTGAATTAGATCAATTTTATACTCCACCATCCTCCGTTGATCATTCTGAAACTCCAAAATCCCCTGATTTGTATCTTACTCCTTCAAATACAACTAAGCAATCCTTAAGAAATTCAGAAAATGAGATTCTCAAAAGAACTTTAGAGGAAACTAGTGAAAGATATTCAACACCTTCTGAAGGTGAGGAAGCAGAAAGATATTCCACACCCCCAGGAGAGACTCTGGAGAGATTTTCCACACCTCCAGGAGAGACTCTGGAGAGATTTTCCACACCCCCAGGAGAGACTCTGGAGAGGTTTTCTACACCACCAGGAGAAACTCTAGAGAGATTTTCCACACCACCAGGAGAAACTCTGGAGAGGTATTCTACACCTTTAGAAAGAGACACCGTTGAAAGATACTATATTCCTTCTGGAGAATCAAACTCTACTGTGAACTTAAAAAAGTTTCCATCAAAAATAGAAAGGGAGGATAGTACACCAAATGAGCACTTCCATACACCTACAGGGGAGAGAAGCTCAGCTTATGATATATGGCGTTCTGATTCATTTGGCACACCCAATGAAGCCATTGAACCAAAAGATAATGAAATGCCTCCATCTTTTATTGAACCTCTGACCAAAAGGAAGATATATGAAAACACAACATTAGGCTTTATTATTGAAGTCGAGGGCCTTCCAGTTCCTGATGTGAAGTGGTACAGAAACAAATCTTTGCTAGAACCAGATGAGAGAATCAGGATAGAAAGGGTTGGTAATGTGTGTTCTTTAGAAATTTCTAACATGCAAAAAGCAGATGAGGGAGTGTACATGTGCCATGCTGTAAATATCATAGGGGAAGCAAAGAGTTTTTCAAATGTAGATATAGTACCCCAAAAAGAAAGAGTAGTGGCGCTCCCTCCTCCAGTAACACACCAGCATGTCATGGAATTTGATCTGGAAAATACTACCTCATCAAGAACACCATCTCCTCAAGAAATTGTACTGGAAGTCGAATTAAGTGAAAAAGATGTAAAAGAGTTTGAGAAGCAAGTGAAAATAGTCACAGTTCCTGAATTTACTCCTGATCATAAAAGCATGATTGTGAATCTAGATGTTCTACCATTGAATTTAGCAGACCCAAACATGGCATCAAGCGGGAAGGATAACAAAGATTTAAATATTGATTTAGAAGTATTTGAAATGCCCCCTCGCTTTATAATGCCTATCTGTGATTTCAAAATACCAGAAAATTCTGATGCCATGTTTAAATGTTCAGTCATAGGCATCCCTCGTCCTGAAGTTAAGTGGTATAAAGAATATATGTGTATTAAGCCAGATAATGTCAAATATATAATTAGTGATGAAAGTGGAAGCCATACACTTAAGATTAGAAATATCTGTCTTTCTGATTGTGCAACATATAGGTGCAGAGCTATAAATTCTGCAGGAGAGGCTATCTGTCGGGGATTCCTCACAATGGGAGATTCTGAGATGTCTGCTATGATAACAAAGAAAAGCAAAGTGATTTTAAGTAGTTTGAAAGAAGAATTACTCTTAAGAAGTAAATATTCAGGCAGCTTTTTTGAATTTCAAGTGGTGGATGGGCCTCCCAGGTTTATTAAAGGCATTTCTAACTGTCATGCCCCATTAGGCATGGCAGCTTATTTCCAGTGCTTGGTTCGTGGCTCTCCAAGACCCACAGCTCGCTGGTATAAAGATGGGAAGTTGATAGAAGGGGCAAGGTTCAGCGCTGAAGAAAGTGGCATAGGGTTCCATAACCTATTCATAACAAACTTAGGGAAAAACGATGCAGGTGAGTACAAGTGTGTAGCCATCAACGAGTCAGGAACCGCTGAGAGCTGTGCAACACTCACCCTCGCTTAAAGTTCTTTGAGCAGTGGGTAGTGCCCGAGTATAAGAAGAGCAGTAGAACTGATTTGAGTACTTCCATATTTTCCAATTGTGTAGATCTAAGAAATTTCCAAATATATCTACTGTACTCTGGCACATTAAATTGACGAACACCAAGAGAATGGTTTCTCTGTATAGAAATCTCATGTTTGTAATACATGTAAATATTCTGTTACCAAAACTATGGAATCATCACCTTTGTCAATTTTGTGGTATATCAAGCATGATTAAATATCTCCTGGCCTGCCTACTTGTTTGTACTCGTACTTTATTCTGCTTTCACCCTTCACATAGTTTTTCATTCAAACCGGTACATTCTCTTTTAGGAGATGAAAACTATATAGGTAGTAAAATGTGAGGTAGATGATCAGATCAGATAAAAATGCAGAAATATTGCTCAGAGCATGCTATTTTTAAATTTTAATACTTTTACATGCAAATACATTCTGATTCTCTTAGGTTAGAATAAAACACATGATAGAAATTAGCTTTGCCTCAATTGGAAACTTCATATTTTTTTATTAAAATCTGAAGTTTTGGGGCCCGGGAGATAGCATGGAGGTAAGGCATTTGCCTTTCATGCAAAAGGTCATCCGTTCAAATCCCGGCACCCCATATGGTCCCCCGTGCCTGCCAGGAGCAATTTCTGAGCATGGAGCCAGGAGTAACCCCTGAGCGCTGCCGGGTGTGACCCAAAAGCAAAAACAAACAAAAAAAAAATCTGAAGTTTTTTTCTATTTTAATAAGTATTTTAGTTACTAATATCCCTCATTGGTGTTTTAGTGCTCTTGATTTTGATTACACCAAATGCAGTATTTTTAGATACAGTTCAAATTGATCTGTGAAGAATAGAGGGGAAAGGGCTTTACACTTTTGAAAATATATTATTTTTCTTATTCTTGAGGGGAAATCAAATATAAAATGAACTATTATTTAATAGTGGTTTGAGGAAAATAATACACCATGTTATATTTATATATAGATTTAAATTAATCAAATTTCAAAATCTTTAAATTTAGAAAAAACAAGATGACGCAGAGAATTGATGCAGTATGGTTATTTTATTTCAGATTTTATGCAAATAAGAAACTATCTTTCTTTTAATTTTCTCTGGTTTTATTTTTAAAACTAAAAATTAATAAGCACTTAAATTTTGAATGGACATATATTTCTTCAGTGATACTTTTTAAACATACATTAACAAAATACTTAAGATTGTACCTGTGTACTATCATGACCCTAAATCTTAGGCATTAGATATAAATATACAAAAATATTCAGCTTTCTTTCCTAGATAAAAGAATTGAATAGACCTCAAAGGTGATTATTCAACTCTGTAGTTCTGCGTCATCTCAGTTGTAACTTTACTAACATAATTTGGACTAAATTTTAGTTTTTCACAATGAGAGAAAAATTGAATATAATGGCGAAATTATCGATCTTTCCATGAATTCTTCAAATTATTCATTTTTAACTAATTGCTATATTTGTTCCCTATGCTGAACAATTTTTAAGTACAATAACTGTGTTAAACATGATTTTAGTTCTAAAGGTTTAAAGAATTTAATATTCAAAAGAATAAATTGATCTATTATGATTATTTTTATCTGTCAATTTTTATTTCTATAGAGGTAATTAGCTAATAAAATCTCTCCAAATTTTAAAAGCAATATTGTAATAATGTGCAGAATATAGATGGAGCAACTAGGCTTTTATTGCACCCTAATATTCTAACTTCAAGAAAAATGACACTTTACTCATTCTGAGTCACTGTAACTCAAGACTGATATATTTTGGAGCTATCAGTCTATTTCAACTGATGCATCTAATGTGGTTAATTAAAATTATAATATTTCTCATAATAAAATCCTTAAGTAAAAGCAATTTTATAGTATTCAGGATTTCAGGATTTTTCCATTTTAGTCATATAAAGTATATTTGAATAAATTAGAAATTCAGGCCATTATAAACATCACAAGCATTTTCTAAATATATACACAGAATTGTTAAAATTCTGGTTCTAAGCAAAAGAAAAAGTATTAAGCTTTATTGGAATTTTAGGAAAGGTTGAAAATGTTATTTCATTTACATAATATAGAGGAATTTATTTGAATTGGCTCATTAGAATTTGAAAATATGCAATTAATTTTTGATAAATTATGAATAAAGAATAATTATGAGTAAAGAAAATTCAGATAGGCCACACATAACATTTTAATTATAATAATAAATAAGTTTTTCATTAACTTACTCAATGACACATAATTTAGAGACTTGAAATAATAACTATTCTGATTCTACATAAAGAATTTGTTGTATATATAAATAGTAGAATTTATATGTAATTTTTTGATTGTCACTACCACATAACTTTTAATTATGTCTTTTATAAGCTATTATATATTATAAAAATAAACATTTCAATTTTATTTACAATTTTAATGATGAAGTTCTCATGTTGAGAAGTAAGGGGAAAAAATGAAATATTACATTAGTGAAAGACTGCAATATTTTAGCTATTTTCACATCTTATTTCATAGATACTTCGGGAGGTCATGTGAAGAGAACTGATGAGTTATATACTAAATTATATATTAAAAGTGAAGTATGTGAAACTATTGATATGGATGAAAATGAAACATTTGTATTCTTTATATTACAGATAAATATTTATGTATTATTAAAGTATTGTAGATAAACTATATACATATTTTAGATAACTTTTACCAGTATATTTGTTGACAACACACTCTAGAGTCATGTCTTCTAATACTTATACATTAAAGCAGAAAATAATTATGGCATAAAACTGTTCCATATGACGCAAGTGGAAAGAACTAACAAAACTACTTTTTAGCAAGTCATCATTATTATTATTAACAGCATTCTTCTATATACCTAACAATTTTAATAAAAGTTCAATTCTTTGTTATTAAATTTCATCTCTTCATGGTATTATTTAAAGAATATGTTGTTCATGATTTTTTATTCAGTGATACTGTAGATTTATTTTTCAATAAAATACAATTATATTTTTAATTTGGAGTTGTTTTCTCATTTCTTGTTCTCCTATCTTGACTTCACATAAATATTATCATGAAAACTTTGTTGATATATAGAAGTAATTTTACACAGGCTGGCTAAAGGAGACCTGCATTTGTATTAACTGAAAACAATTATTATTTTACAGATTTGATTTTTTGTGATTAATTAATTTTAAGAATGATATTTATAAATAATACCTAGAATGTAGATGTTTTATTTTGAAAATCATTACTCTTTGATTTGACATGATTATTCTTAATCTCCAGAAAGTTGAAAATATAAATATTAAGCATGTATATTTTTATAAGTAAATTTAAATAATGCTATATTAATTTGTCATAACTATTTCATAATATGTTTTTCAAACTTTAGAATTATCATTGTATTACAAATAATAACTTTCAGAACATTTTAAGGTTTACAAACTAATGTAAATAAAGTATATAGAAAGCTGCATTCTTACAATATTTATAGATACATAAATAGTATAATCTAAAGTTAAAAATTCAGAATTTTTGATAAATTTAAAGATAATATATAATGGCTGCAGGAATAAGAAGTCTAATGATTGGCACATAATTCTTTGATTTCTCTTGTCTTAAACAATATTGATAGTAAAATAATGATCATTTTTCCCCATACAGAATATTCTAGCTTTTCTCTGTCTACTGAAGAAGAACTTCAAACCTATAGTCCTGACCTTCAGTTATCTAATAGAAATGAAACACTTGAACCTTTGTCTGAAGCACCAGTTTATTCAACTAAATTCAATGCTACAAAAGAAGGCAGTGTCCCAGTTTTTATCAAAGAAGTGTCAAATGCTGAAATAAGCCTCGGGGATGTCGCTAAATTGTCTGTTACTGTCATTGGCATTCCAAAGCCTAAAATTCAGTGGCTCTTTAATGGAGTAATGTTAACTCCTTCTGCTGACTACAAATTTGTTTTTGATGATAATATTCATAGCTTAATTATTCTGTTCACTAAATTTGAGGATGAGGGAGAATATACTTGCATTGCCAGTAATGAATATGGACAGGCAACATGCAGTGCCTATCTCAAAATAAGTTCCAAAGGAGAAGGACAAAGAGAGGGAGAAATAGAATCAACAGTGGAGAAAAACCTGGGAAAGCCCGGAGGTCCTTGCCCACCTCATTTCCTTAAAGAGTTGAAACCAGTTATTTGTATCCAGGGGCACCCTGCCATCTTTGAATACACCGTGGTTGGAGAACCTACACCTACGACTTTATGGTTCAAGGAAAATGAACAACTCTGCACAAACGTTTATTACACGATCATTCATCATCCTGATGGTTCTGGGACATTCATTGTCAATGATCCTCAAAAAGAAGACAGTGGCCTCTATCTCTGTAAGGCTGAGAACATGTGGGGTGAGTCCATCTCTTCGGCAGAGTTACTTGTGCTTATAGAAGACACAGACAAGTCAGATGCCCACTGTAAAGCAAAGTCATCACCAGAAGCTCCTGATGATTCTCCACAGACATCTATGATTAAAGGAAAACAGCACCTTTCTTATGAGTATATTGTTAAAAGCAAGGAAGAAGACAGTCAGGTTATTTTAGCCCCTGAGCAATTGCAGAAGTGCATGGAAGGTGAAATCTTGATGGAAAATGCAGATCAACTGGAAAGTGCAGGGCAAACATCTGCAGCCAGGACTGAGGAAGGCAAGGTCTTAATCACACCCCTAGCATGTGAGGAGAAGCAGGTGCTTCTCAAGGAAGAGCTTTCTGACAACTTGACAGTTACTTCACATCAAATTAGTGAGTCTAAAAAAGAGCCCGAGGCCATAAAAGCAGTACAGGGGGTGCAGAGAAATGACATTTTTTCTAAGGAAAGTTTGCTTTCTGGTATTCCCAAAGAGCAGCAGTTAAACCTGAAAATTCAGATTCGCAGGGCTTTGCAAGCAGCTGTGGCCATTGAGCAACCAAGTCTTTTCTCTGAGTGGCTAAGAAATATTGAGAAAGTGGAGGTCAAAGCCATAAACTTCTCCCAAGAGCCCAAACAAATCTTGTGTACCTATCTTATTATAACCTCAGTGAAGGCTCTCCCAGAAGAATGGACCATTCCTATTGAAGGCCTTGATCCTCAAGAGGCAAACTTAAACATTGAACTTAAGGATGCATTGTGCTCTATTATCTGTGAAGAAAGAAACATCTTAACAGCTGAGGGTCCTGGAATTCAGAAAGCAGACGAAACTGTCTTGCAAAAGGTTGAAGCAATCACTGAACCAGAAGTTGAATCTAAACAGCTTGTCTCAACAGAAGAAGTCAGTCATCTTAATGTGGAAAGTCAGGTCAAAGAGGGGGAGCCCACAGCTGTTATTGCTTCAGCTGTAATAGCTGATGAAAAACAGGATGAGACACTAACCTCAACATTGGTAAAAGATAAGTCTTCTGAAAGTGGTGCTGGGGAGACAATAATGGAGATTCTAGAAACTGAGGAAAACTTAATTAAAAAGGAGGGGCCTGTCATATGCACACCTTTGGTGGACACCATTGCTGAGGAAGGAGACACGGTGAACCTCTCTTCATCCATAACAAATGTCAAAGAGGTGAACTGGTATTTTGAAAATAAACTGGTGCTTTCAGATGAAAAGTTCAAGTGTTTACAAAATCAAAATAACTATATCCTCATAATCAACAAAGTAAACACAGAAGAACATCAAGGAGACTATACCTGTGAGGCCTTGAATGACAGTGGAAAAACAGCATCTTCAGCAAAACTCACTGTAGTCAAAAGAGGTTGGATTTTAAGGATTAAGTGGATCAGGATCTAACATTCACTGGATTGTAGTGTCTTAGGTTTTTATCACTGATTTTTCACTTACCTGCCACTTCCAGAATGCAAATTACTTAGAGTAAGAATGAAACCATAGGTTTAGTCATGGTCATTCCTACTTTTCTTTTTTTCTGTACTGCCTTATTAGGTGGTATGATATAATTTCTTTGTTACTCTCTATTTTTAGTACAAGACGTATTTTACATGCTGTATTATACAAGTAAACATGTTTTCTATTTATATTCAAAGACACTTTAACACTCTTTAACAAAAAGCTACTAGTAAACAACTGGCTACTCTGAAATTGCCAGTTTTCATCTCTAAAGTCAGAATAACCATGACTTAATGTCCACTTGTATTTCCTCTTTCTTTCTTGGCTGTTGTTTTACTTCATCACTTTATATATCAGGTTTTTTTTTTTTTTCAGATTTTTCTCAAAGTTCTTAGGCACTATGATATGTTTAAAGAATGCATCATGTTTTTATTGCTTGGTAAGCTAATTGCATCACATTTTAATAAACTGACAGTAATTCACAATTCACTGGAGAGTAACAATTGAGTATGTTTAAAGCTGCTATTATCTTCTTTTACTTTCAATGATATTTCTCATTTTTCCAGTCACTTGTCTGAAACTGCTCCAATTTGTTTTAACAATTTCAACAGTTTTACTTCATTAACAGCAACAAGAGTTAGAAGGAAAGTGTGATATCTGTAATAAGGAAGCAGCTAATGGACTCTGCTTCCCTTTGCAGCTGCCCCAGTGATCAAGAGGAGGATCGAGCCCCTGGAAGTGGCCCTGGGTCACCTAGCCAAATTTACCTGTGAGATCGAAAGTGCCCCCAATGTCCGGTTCCAGTGGTTTAAAGAAGGAAGAGAAATTTATGAGAGTGACAAGTGTTCAGTTCAATCTTCCAATTATGTCTCCAGCCTGGAAATCCTCAGGACTCAGGTTGTCGACTGCGGCGAGTATACCTGCAAAGCTTCCAATGAGTATGGCAGTGTCAGCTGTACAGCCACACTCACTGTGACAGGTAATGTTGCAGGTCGATTCAGATGTTATCCCATTTCACATGGTTAACTGTACTGCTTTTCATACAGGTACTGGAAGAGTGTGTCCTTACCAACAATAGCCAAGATGTGAACATGGTAGCTAGTTATTACAAGAGCCTACGTGGGACAAGAATCACCATTGAAAGTCATAGGTCTAGTAATTAATACTGAGAACAGTGATAAGGAAGCAAATGGATTATAGTACCTGACTCCCTGTTTAGAAGTTTTGTGTGGTTAATTCTTTATTTTAATTTTTTAACACTAGCTTCATAGAAACATCGAGTCTGATACTAGCAGCTTGGCTTGGTCCTTCATATAAAAAATTTTTAGGATAGTTTGATGATAAAAATAAACAATGTTATAGGGTATAACATAGGGTATAGGATAGTTTGATGATAAAAATAAACAATGCTATAGGGTATTAATAATTTGGAGTATTAATCAATTAAGGCTAGAATTACAATTGAAAAAAAAAGCTTGATAATAAGATAATGTTAAACAAAATCTATGTAAGACAGGGAACTAGTACAGGACTACAAATTAGGATTCTCACCTGTAGACTCACTAATTAGAAAAAAATATGTTCAACTAAAAATATATTCCATATTTTATTTTCTAATTGACAGGATGATTTTCAGGTAGCTAATGACCGAGTGTTTGGATTTCTTAAGAAAAATAAATCTTTGCATTCTCACTCTTCTGTCTCTGTCTCTTTGCAAGTTCTCTCCGTCTCTGCTGTTTCCCTTCTCTCTGTTTCTTCTTTCTGTTTCCCCTCTTTCTCTGCATCTCTTTCTGTGTGTCTGCCTTGCCTTTCTCTGTCTATCTTTCTTTTTGTCTTTCTGTCCCTCTCTCTGTCTCTCTTTTTCTTTCTGCATGTGTATGTGTATGTGTGTATGTTCTAGCCAAGGGAAAATATGAGTAAAAACCATGATTTATAACTCACATTATTGAGTAAGCCATGAACTTGATTTTCATGTCTGACTCATTTCTTGTTGAAAGAAGACATGAAGGGGGAAAATCAAATATACTTTATTCCTTTAGTGTGAAAAAGCCAGTCTGTCCTGTAATTTCTTGTCTCTATATTCTTTTACACATCATAAAATTCAAGCATGAAACCTGCTGAACCCAGTACCAATGTTCACTTTATGATTAATGTGTCTCCATGTAAGTTTTTTTTTCTTGATGATTTTGTGCCTTTTTTCTTTATGACACTATGAAACTTTTGTTTTACTCAAATTAGGTTCATTTGACAATGGGTTTATCAAATATGGTGAAAAGAAGGAGGATTTCTTTTTATCTGAAAAAAATATCTAAATGTTTGCCTTAAAACGCAAGCCAGAAATGAAAAATTACTCCTGTAACTATTTTTACAAATTTGAAATTACGTAGGGGATACATTAAATTTTGGGCCTTGGGGCTGGAGAGATAGCACAGCAATAGGGCATTTGCCTTGCAGCAATTGATGCAAGACAGATAGTGGTTCGAATCCCGGCATCCCAAATGGTTCCTCATGCCAGCCTGGAGTGATTTCTGAGCACAGAGCCAGGAGTAACCCTGAGTCCTGAGTGCTGCTGGGTATGACCCAAAACCCAAAACCAAACCAAAACAAAACAAAACAAAAAACCAGTTAGCCTGCTGGCCTGGATCAGGTAGGGCACATAGCCAGCACCCAATATGATCCCCTAGACCTGACAAGAGTGATCGTTGAGCACAGGGTCAGGAATAAGCTCTGAGTGCTGTATGTGGCCCCAAAATTCAAAAAAAGAAATACAGTTGAATTATTAATGATTTTCTTGTCAGTTGACACAAGGCTTTGGATTTATAAAATGGCTTTAAAACTTATCACTTAATATTCATTCCTACTCTTCAGAAAAGTCAGTAGATTTCCTTTATTTTATTAGTTTTCTAGTTATCAGAATTAAAGTGTAGCTGAATGGCTTATAACAAAATTCAAACAATCAGTAACTAAATTGATCAAATAGATAGCAGTACTAAGTTAATATTGCTAAATAAAGGAACATTTATTCTCTTTTTTGGTAGACATTGAAAGTGATGTCTCTCATCTATAAATAAAGCACTCTCGTTTCTTTCCTTTTACAAATCTTTTCATCTTATTAATGCATTATCCAACTTTTAAATACTGTCTCATGTCTATTGGAAGCTTCAGCTTATCATTTGTTTTCTTGAAATACATGGTTACAGTAAGTGCTTTGGTGGGGACAAAATATAACACTGATACATTTCTTTTGCAGAAGCGTATCCACCAACGTTTCTCTCCAGACCTAAGTCCATTACGACTTTTGTGGGTAAGGCAGCCAAGTTCCTCTGCACAGTGTCAGGGACTCCTGTGATTGAAACCATTTGGCAGAAAGATGGTGCTGCCCTCTCCTCTTCACCTAATCACAAGATTTCAGATGTAGACAACAAACACAGTTTAGAACTCTCCAATCTTACCGTTCAAGATAGAGGCATTTACTCTTGTAAGGCTTCTAATAAGTTTGGAGCTGACATTTGCCAAGCTGAGTTGCTCATAATCGACAAACCACATTTCATTAAAGAACTAGAGCCTGTGCAATCAGCTATCAATAAGAAAATTCACCTTGAGTGTCAAGTAGATGAAGACAGAAAAGTCACTGTGACATGGAATAAAGATGGGCAAAAACTCCCTCCTGGGAAAGATTATAAGATCTCTTTTGAAGATAAAATAGCTTCACTTGAGATTCCCCTGGCCAAACTGAAAGATTCAGGAACCTATGTTTGCACAGCTTCAAATGAGGCTGGAAGTAGCTCCACTTCGGCAGCAGTAGCTATCAGAGGTAAGAAATAATGGCTGTTATTTTTACTTTCTTCTCTAAAAGGATACTTCAGTAGAAAAATTGTTCACCAACAATGCAGTTGAGGCATTTTGTTGTTAAAATAGTTTTATCCCTAGCATTGTTTGTGCTTATATTTTTCACTGTTCATGTCCTATTTTTGTTCTTTTTAAAAGTACTGTTAACAAAACTTGCTTAAATGTGGTTTTCTAAGAATTATGTCTACGCCATCCTAAGTTATCTCCTTTCAGATGCTTGTCTTTTGTATGAGCAGAGTTTGCTTGTTTTAATCAAGATTCTCTTAATTTAAAATGATTAAAGTCATGGAAACATAAAATGCTATTAAGTGTATTCCAAAATATTCAGAAATTTGTGATGATATGTTCAATGTGTCTTTTTTTTGTTGTATGTGTCTACTTTTCTTTTGTGGAGTTTATACTTCTTTTTTTGTTTCTTAACTTCATGTAGAGCCTCCATCTTTTGTGAAGAAGGTGGATCCCTCTTACTTAATGCTCCCAGGCGAATCAGTGCGCCTCCAGTGCAAACTGAAAGGTTCGCCTGAGATCCAGATTACTTGGTTTAAAAATAACAAAGAACTTAATGAGAGCAACACCATCAGGATGTCTTTTGTCAATTCTGAGGCTATACTTGATATTACGGATGTAAAAGTGGAAGACAGTGGGAATTACTCATGTGAGGCAGTGAATGATGTTGGCAGTGACAGCTGTAGTGCTGAAGTAGTTATCAAAGGTCTGTTATTGTCTTTTTTTTTTTTTTTTAGAGAAAAGATTTTCTTTTTAAAATGCTTGTGGTACCTTACTTACCTGATGCTTTCATGCTTTCATAGAACCACCATCTTTCGTCAAAACTCTTGAGCCTGCAGATATAGTGAGAGGAACAAATGCCCTCCTGCAATGTGAAATCTCAGGCACTGGCCCCTTTGAAATTAGCTGGTTCAAAGATAAGAAGCAAATTCGAAGTAGCAAAAAATACAGGTTGTTTTCTCAGAAGTCTCTTGTGTGCCTGGAGATCTTTTCTTTCAATAGTGCTGATGTTGGTGACTATGAATGTGTGGTTGCCAATGAAGTTGGGAAGTGTGGCTGTGTTGCAACACACTTATTAAAAGGTTAGTGCTTGAAAACTATCTTGGACCATTTGCCCGATGGCTTTCTTAACCCTTTTCAGGAAAATTGGTACTTTTCTTCTCCTAACCATTGAAAACATGTTTTTACCTTTGGTTTGATCTGGGACCTTGGGGACAAATCAGTGACCTTCCTTCCATCTTTATCCTTTGTATCTGATAACAAAAGAGATTACCTGATAAGCCTTTTTTGCTGCTTTTAACCATATATTATCTGTGTTTCTCTCTCTTTGCGATTGTAAACCTCTTCCCAAATTTTATCTCTTCTGGTTAATCTATTATATAAAATAGAAATATTGTGAAAGACAAATGTAATTTAGATAAACCCTTCAATGTATGTGATGTTGAAAATGCTTGGGAATTAATCAGTTTTATTTACTTTCTTTAACTAGAACCACCAACCTTTGTAAAGAAAGTAGATGATTTCACAGCACTAGCAGGACAAACTGTTACTTTGCAAGCTGCTGTGAGAGGATCAGAACCCATTTCTGTCACATGGATGAAAGGACAAGAGATCATTAAAGAAGATGGGAAAATCAAAATGAGCTTCTCCAATGGGGTGGCAGTTTTGATAATCCCTGATGTACAGATTAGTTTTGGTGGCAAATACACATGCCTGGCTGAAAATGAAGCTGGAAGCCAAACATCTGTTGGGGAATTAATAGTTAAAGGTTAGTGTAGAAACATTTTAGTTCTGAAGAAGTGTTTCCATTTAAATTGATACCCTGTGAGACACTGCAGAATCCTAACTATTTAATAACCATTATAGAACCTGCAAAAATCATTGAGAGAGCAGAACTGATCCAGGTGACAGCAGGAGACCCGGCTACGCTGGAGTACACAGTTGCAGGCACCCCAGAACTCAAGCCCAAATGGTACAAAGATGGGAAACCTTTGGTTGCCAGTAAAAAATACCGAATAAGTTTCAAAAACAATGTGGCCCAGCTCAAATTTTATTCTGCTGAACTTCATGATAGTGCCCAGTACACGTTTGAGATTTCCAATGAAGCGGGCAGTAGTTCCTGTGAAACAACATTCACTGTATTAGGTTAGTATCACCAGAAACCTGAGATGTGTATTCCTTAGGAAACCAACAAATGCCCCCAAATCAAATCACTGAGCACATTTCCATATTCTTCTTTCTTCCCTTCTTGTGCCATGAACAGATCGAGACATTGCTCCATTTTTTACAAAACCACTCCGCAATGTGGATAGTGTGGTCAGCGGTACCTGCAGGCTGGATTGCAAAATTGCTGGCTCTCTCCCAATGAGGGTGTCCTGGTTTAAGGATGGTAAAGAACTATCCTCTTCTGACAAATACCAAATAACCTTTGTGGAAGGCACAGCCTCTTTAGATATAAGCAGAGTAGATATGAATGATGCCGGGAATTTCACCTGTCGAGCCACCAACTCTGTGGGAAGCAAGGACAGCAGTGGAGCCCTGATTGTGCAAGGTTGGCTGGAGACTGCATTTCATTCTTACTAAATACACCATGTTCACATGAAGTCTTCTCTCCTTAGATTGTGCCTGGTAATCCTTTGAAACTTTTTCTTATACCTCTTTCTTTAGAACCACCCACTTTTGTAACTAAACCTGCATCCAAAGATGTTCTGCCTGGTTCAGCAGTCTGCCTGAAGAGCACCTTCCAAGGGTCTACTCCCCTCACAATCCGATGGTTTAAGGGCGACAAAGAGCTGGTTTCTGGTGGAAGCTGCTACATCACCAAAGAAGCTTTAGAAAGTTCTTTGGAGCTTTATGCAGTCAAAACATCCGACTCAGGCACCTACACGTGTAAAGTCAGCAATGTGGCCGGTGGTGTGGAGTGCAGTGCAAACTTATTTGTAAAAGGTTTGCATTGTTTTCTGGATCTCTTAATGCCATCCCGATTATAAATTCTTTCCTGGTTCTCTTATTTCTGAATGATTCCTTTTCTTTCACAGAACCTGCCACATTTGTTGAAAAGTTAGAGCCATCACAATTATTGAAGAAGGGAGATGCCAGTCAGTTGACCTGCAAAGTCACTGGCACCCCTCCAATTAAAATAACATGGTTTGCTAATGATAGAGAGATTAAGGAGAGCAGCAAACACAACATGTCCTTTGTGGAGTCCACTGCAGTTCTAAAACTTGTGGATGTTGCTGTCGAAGACAGTGGCGAATACATGTGTGAGGCAAAAAATGAGGCTGGTAGTGACCACTGCAGCAGCATTTTGATAGTCAAAGGTTTGTGTTTACTTTGCCCCTGATCCTATCACAGCTGTTGTCGATAGCACAGGCCCATTAACTCAAGATAATTCCTTTCCCACTATAGAGTCACCTTACTTTACCAAGGAATTTAAGCCCATTGAGGTGTTGAAGGAGTATGATGTCATGTTGCTGGCCGAGGTGGCAGGTACACCTCCCTTTGACATTACTTGGTTCAAAGACAACACCACGCTGCGAAGTGGTCGGAAATATAAAACCTTCATTCAGGATCAGATGGTCAGCTTGCAAATTCTCAAGTTCATAGCTGCAGATGCTGGTGAATACCAGTGCCGGGTGACCAACGAGGTGGGCAGCAGTACCTGCAGTGCCAGGGTAACTTTAAGAGGTATGTGCCAAGCAAATAATGGGCTGACTCTTCTGTAGATTTAACTGTTTGGAAACAAAGAGTCTAGTTTGCCCTAGAACTGGCATTGATGGAGAATTTATTCTTCCATTAGAACCCCCAAGTTTTGTCAAGAAGATCGAGAGTACCAGCTCCCTTCGAGGAGGCACAGCTGCCTTCCAGGCTTCTCTGAAAGGTTCCATGCCAATCACCGTGACTTGGTTCAAAGACAATGATGAGCTCACTGAAGATGATAGTATAAGAATGGTCTTCGAGAACAATGTGGCTAGTCTATACCTCAGTGGCATTGAAGTCAAGCATGATGGGAAGTATGTCTGTCAAGCCAAAAATGATGCAGGCATACAAAGATGTTCAGCCATGCTCTCAGTGAAAGGTTGGTTCAGGATGCTTACTGTGGGCTAGCTAGGGAGAAAATGGAATTTTAAGCCTTTTAGTAGAGAAACTCACAACCCCTGCCTTTCCCTTTGTTTTCTACAGAACCTGCCAGAATCACAGAAGAGGCTGTGTCTATAGATGTAACCCAAGGAGACCCAGCCACTTTGCAGGTTAAATTTTCAGGGACTAAGGAAATTACAGCCAAATGGTTTAAAGACGGCAAAGAACTGGCCCTGGGTCCAAAATATAAAATCAGTGTCACAGATACAGTCTCTATATTGAAGATAATTTCCACAGAAAAGAAAGATAGTGGAGAATATACTTTTGAGGTCCAAAATGATGTTGGGAGAAGCAGCTGCAAGGCTAGCATTAATGTACTAGGTTAGTATTGCCCTTTGAAGGGAGAGAAACTGGGCATTTCTATGTTCATCTCTTAAAATTTAAGAGAAAATACTAATTAGCAGGTGGCCCTAACCTTCTTTTTCACATTTTTACTGCTTAGATCTTATCATACCTCCCTCATTCACCAAAAAGCTGAAGAAAATGGACAGTATTAAAGGATCTTTTATTCACTTAGAATGTATAGTGGCTGGGTCCCATCCCATAAGCATACAGTGGTTCAAAGATGATCAAGAAATATCAACTAATGAAAAATACAAGTTCTCTTTTCATGACAACACTGCTTTCTTGGAAATCAGTCAGCTAGAAGGTGCTGACAGTGGAACATATACCTGTTCTGCCACGAACAAAGCAGGACATAACCAGTGCAGTGGCCATCTGACTGTCAAAGGTTGGCAGCTTTTTAATCTCTACCTGTCAAGAACGTGTTTCTCTTTCATTTCTTAATGCTTATCTGTGCTACACAGTTCTAAAATAAGCATTCCTTTTTTTTTCCTCTTTTTTTCCCCTTCTTTTGCCTCAGAGCCCCCTTACTTTGTGGAAAAGCCACAGTCACAAGACATCAATCCCAGTACAAGGGTTCAGCTAAAAGCTCTTGTTGGTGGCACCGTGCCCATGACAATTAAGTGGTTTAAAGATAACAAAGAACTGCACTCAGGATCGGCTCGCTCAATTTGGAAAGATAACACATCGACCATTCTAGAACTCTTTTCTGCCAAAGCCACCGATTCTGGGACCTACATCTGCCAACTAAGCAATGATGTTGGCTCAGCAACCAGTAAAGCCACTCTTTTTGTAAAAGGTCTGGTCTCTACATCTTGTCCTCTTTCTTGTCTAGATTTTCTTGGGTGCAGAAGGCAGGTTGGGGAAGGAGAGGAGGGAAGAGGCTTTAAGATTAAGTTTTTTTTTCTCATTGGTCTTTGTTCTTAAATATAACCAACATCACACTTTTCTTCCCTGTCTTTAGAACCTCCTCAATTCATTAAGAAGCCCAGTCCAGTATTAGTATTGAAGAATGGACAGTCTACAACCTTTGAGTGTCAAATAACAGGCACTCCTGAAATCAAAGTTTCTTGGTATCTGGATGGGAATGAAGTAACTGCTATTGAGAAACATGGCATTTCCTTTGTGGATGGTTTAGCCACTTTCCAAATTTCTGGTGCCAGGATAGAGAATAGTGGGACTTATGTCTGTGAAGCTCGAAATGATGCAGGCACAGCAAGCTGCAGCATTGAATTAAAAGTGAAAGGTTTGTTACTGCACCTATTTTTTTACTTAGGCTGGACTGCTGGCTTTTCTCCTGGTCTTCCTTTGAGTAAGCTAGTCTCTGTCTTCCTTTTGAATTTTCAGAACCGCCTACCTTTCTCAGGGAGCTAAAGCCTGTGGAAGTAGTGAGGGATACTGATGTGGAGCTGGAGTGTGAAGTTGCAGGAACATCTCCATTTGAAGTCACATGGTTAAAGAATAACAAAGAAATTCGAAGTAGCAAAAAGTACACACTGTCTGATAGAGTGTCTGTATTTAACCTCCACATAACTAAGTGTGACTCTTCAGACACTGGGGAATACCAGTGCATTGTGTCCAATGAAGGTGGCAGTTGCTCCTGTACCACAAGAGTCTCCCTAAAAGGTCAGTTAGACTCCTAGGAAGCAGGTCACCAAATAAAAGTTAATATAATATTCTATGAATTTATCATTGCAAATAGGAGATAAAATTATCTATCCCTGCCCATTATCTTTTAATCACAGAGCCACCATCATTCACCAAGAAGATAGAAAATGTCACCACTGTTTTGAAAAGTTCCGCCACCTTTCAGAGTACGGTAGCAGGTTCTCCCCTCATTTCTATAACCTGGATAAAGGATGACCAGATTCTTGAGGAAGATGATAATGTTCATATTTCATTTGTGAACAATGTGGCCACCCTTCAAATCAGAGCTGTGGACAATGGACACAGTGGGAGGTATACATGTCAAGCCAAAAATGAGTCAGGAGTGGAACGCTGCTGCGCTTTCCTTTTAGTGCAAGGTTTGTAAGCTATTCCCATCTGAAGTTAGCTTGTGAAGACAGATTTACAGATATCTATTCCTTCTCCTGGAATTATCAATGAAACTCAATCACCTTTTAATCCTTACTACAGAACCTGCTCAAATCATAGAGAAAGCTAAATCTGTTGATGTGACAGAGAAAGATCCAGTGACCTTGGAATGTGTTGTGGCTGGAACACCAGAACTCAGAGTGAAATGGCTTAAAGATGGAAAACAAATCATGCCCAGTAGATATTTTTCCATGAGTTTTGAAAATAATGTGGCCAGCTTTAGGATTCAGTCAGTGATGAAACAAGACAGTGGTCAATATACTTTCAAAGTTGAAAATGACTTTGGAAGCAGCAGCTGTGATGCCCAGCTAAGAGTGCTAGGTTTGTATCTTGACTGATCATCTTCCCTAATTTAGACTAAATCCTGTCTTAACAAATGGCCACATATTAATGGTCGGTTTTTTTTTATCTGCTTGCATTGAATAGATCAAAACATCCCTCCATCATTTATCAAAAAATTAACTAAAATGGACAAAGTTCTGGGCGCATCTATTAATATGGAGTGTAAGGTTTCTGGGTCACTTCCCATTGATGCTCACTGGTTTAAAGATGGAAAAGAAATTTCTACAAGTGCAAAATACAGACTTTTATGTCATGAGAACACGATGTCACTGGAAGTTAATAATCTGGAATTAGAAGACACTGCAAATTATACCTGCAAAGTGTCAAATGTAGCGGGGGATGATGCATGTAGTGCCATCTTAACTGTGAAAGGTTAGAATTTCTTTACTTCTTTATTCTTCTATTTTAACACTTTAAAAACATATCTTCTTTAAAGCTTAAAAAATTCTCAATTTAGAGGCATGTTTATTGGGTTCAAAGGATATCTTGTCATAATCTTTTTATGTAATATTTCTTATGTGTACACGTCACTGTCAAAACATTTCAAGGAAATTTAATGAAATAAATTTTTCTTAAAACCTATAGAACCACCAAGCTTTCTAGTGAAACCTGAACGACAACAAGCCATTCCTGATTCTACTGTGGAATTTAAAGCAGTCCTGAAAGGAACACCCCCATTTAAAATAAAGTGGTTTAAGGATGATACGGAACTTGCCTCTGGACCTAAATGTTTTGTTGGCCTGGAAGGGTCAACCAGTTTCTTAAATCTCTACTCAGTGGATGCTTCAAAGGCTGGACAATATAGTTGTCAAGTTACCAATGATGTTGGTAGCGACTCTTGTACTACAATGTTGCTTGTGACAGGTGTGAAAATTTTCATGTTTTATGTTTCTGTCTTACCTGTGGCTTCTGATTTTTCTATAATCATTAGAATGCATCTTGTCAATCAAGAAAGTGCTCTTTTTCTAACATTGTACACTCTATTTGTCAGCCACTGCACTATTTTTTCCATGTACTACCTTATGTAACTTTTGTCACTCATTTCTGTTTTTCCTTAATCTCCTCTTTCTTCACTCTCTAGAACCACCAAAGTTTGTAAAGAAATTAGAAGCATCCAAAGTAGTGAAATCCGGTGATTCAGCACGTCTTGAGTGCAAGATAACTGGATCCCCAGAAATCAAAGTTGTGTGGTACAGAAATGAACAGGAACTTCCAGCCAATGATAAATATAGAATGACTTTCATGGATTCAGTAGCTGTCCTTCAGATGAACAATCTTGGTACTGAGGACAGTGGGGATTTCATTTGTGAGGCTCAGAATCCTGCTGGCAGTACAAGCTGCAGTGCCAAGATTATAGTCAAAGGTAGAAATCTTCTATTTCTTATTTTCTAAATTATATTTTTTTTTACCCTTTGGATATTACAGCTCTTTTCTTTTTTACTATCGTCTTAGCTTCAACTTGAGATCAGAGTATTTTCCTAATATTCTTATTAGTATTTTTCCTAATTAAGTATTATTTTAGTTTTATAATGTTATTCTTATTTGCTTAGATGTAGATAGTCATTCTAAGGTATTTTTCTTGCCATTGTTTTGATCATCTCAGCTTATTAGCTTCTTAGTTCAAATTCAATGTTTAAAAACATGTCCCAAAGAAAGAAGCCTTTATAGGCAACATGTGTGTGTTTAGTACCAGAAATTGAATTCATATGCAGCATTTTTGCTTTACCACTAGTCCATATTCTGGGCATTCAACATAAGCATTTAAATGTTCTATTTTATCTCAGCTTATATAATAATTATCATAATAATACTCAACTATTTGTTATTACAAATGTTTACCACTCATATGCCACCCATATATTTTAACATTTAAAATCAGACCACTGGAATTAAAGCAATGGATAGGTCATTTGCCTTGCACATGGCCATCCTGGGTAAAATCTCAGGCATTCCGTATGGTACCTGGAGCTACCAGGAGTGATTTCTGACTGCAGATACTGGAGTAACCCTTGAGCGCCAACAGGTGTGGCCTAAAAATAAACAAAAAGATCAAACCATTTTGTATTTTTTCTTTTTCAAGAATTAGTCCTACCTTTTAAAAATTAGATGGCAATGTGCCTTGTTGTAAATAATTCTAATATTTTGTGCTACCATTTTCTAGTGTTCTTGTCACAAAACCAAAAATAAGTTTGCCCCATATGAAAAATGAATGAAATAGTCATTTGTTGAAATGAAAGACATATAACAGATGTGGTGAATTTTCACATCCTATCACATACATTTTATATGTACTACATGATAATAGTGTTAATATGTTTGGGAATGGCGATTTTAAAAGTGATTTTTGCATCAACCTTCAAAATCCAAGAATTATGAGTAGAGAAATATGAGTAGGTAGAATGTTGAACTTCAGGGCCTGAGCAACAGCACAGCAGTAGGGTATTTGCCTTGCATATGGCCAACCAAGATGGACCCTGGTTCAATTCCTGGCATCCCATATGGTCTCCGGAGTGATTTTTGAGTGCAGAGCTAGGAATAACCCTGGAGCACCACCAAGTATAATCCACCCCACCCCCCACCCAAAAAAAGAATGTTGAACTTCTTTGTCAGCTCATCCAGGGTTCTGATCTGGGTTATCTGCCAATGAAATTGGGTGGTTTTATAAATGCTAATGAGCTTTTTGAGGCTGGAATTTTTAAAGTGACATGCTGGATACTACTTACATCTTAAATCTTGCTTTTGTCTTTCAACTTAAAAACAGAAAAGATAAAACTTATTCTAAGATATTAAGTAGCCCAATTCATTTAAAAAACATTCTTGCTTTTCACAGAACCACCTGTCTTTAGCAGCTTTCCTCCTGTAGTAGAAACCCTTAAAAATACTGAAGTTCGTCTTGAATGTGAGCTTTCGGGAACACCACCATTTGAAGTGGTATGGTATAAAGACAAGAGGCAGCTTCGAAGTAGCAAAAAATACAAGATTGCATCCAAAAACTTTCATGTCAGTATTCACATTCTCAATGTTGAAATGTCAGACATGGGTGAATACCACTGCAAAGCACAGAATGAAGTAGGAAGTGAGACTTGCATTTGTACTGTAAAGTTAAAAGGTAAGCATATTTCCTGCAGACCACAGAAAAGGCAGGAATGTGCAAAATACTTGTTTTTCTCCTCTTTTCTGGACAATCTCGTCAGTAATTTCCATCTGTCTTTTCCTGTTCAGAACCACCAAGATTTGTCTCCAAACTGAGTAGCCTCACTGTTGTAGCTGGTGAGCCCGCTGAGTTACAAGCATCCATAGAAGGTCCCCAGCCTATGACTGTCCAGTGGCTTAAAGACAAGGAAGAAGTCGTTAGAGAAAGTGAAAACATAAAAATTACATTTGTGGAAAACATTGCAACTCTACAATTTTCTAAAGCAGAACCAGCTAATGCTGGGAAATATATCTGCCAAATCAAGAATGATGGTGGAATGAGAGAGAACATGGCCACACTGACTGTTTTAGGTTGGTACAATATGATAGACTAGCTCCCTAAAGAAGGCAGTACCATAAGTTCTTAAGAGTTACTAGTAGAATCTCCTTTTCTGAATTTCTTTCAGAACTATTTTGACCCTACTTGTGAGATTTGGGGAATCACTTTAATCTCTCAAACACTTCCCTGTTAACAAAAAAAATTTTTTTAATTAGTCATGTATTTTATTATTTACTTACTACTACTCTTCCTGATTATTAAGTAAATTTAGGACTATAATTTGTTGAAGCAAGAGAAAAATTGGGAGCCTAGGATATACTTACATCTATTTTGTTTCCAAAGTACTATAAAATTGACAATAACTCAATATTTAACATATATTTGTCAAACTTTTTAAATACTCATTTTTGGCACCCATCAGAGAGCCGAAAAGTTGAGTGATTCACTATAATTGATATAGTATTCACTCTAGAGAGGCTCAAGGGACAAATCAATGTACATTGTCTAAGGTACATTGTCTGAATTGTTTGTGAAATTAATTTTAGCACATATATATTTCTTGATATATATTTCATGATTTCCTAACAATTACAGTATCTAATCATCTAGAAATAAAGCCCTATCTTTGGTGAGGAAGTATCTAATGGTTTTGAGAGTAGAAAACATAGAAAATGTAAAAGACTTTGACAGAGAGCTCTCACATTTTATTTCAGAGCCTGCAGTCATTGTTGAGAAGGCTGGACCAATGACAGTGACTGTAGGAGAAATGTGTACTCTTGAGTGTAAGGTGGCCGGTACTCCTGAGCTCTCTGTTGAATGGTACAAGGATGGAAAGCTCTTGACAAGCAGCCAAAAACACAAATTTAGCTTCTACAACAAAGTATCTACCTTAAAGATCGTCTCCATTGAAAAGCAAGATGCAGGCACATACACTTTCCAGGTTCAAAACAATGTTGGAAAAAGCAGTTGCACAGCTGTGGTTGATGTTTCAGGTTAGTTCTAATCTATTACTCCTGTGGCTTGTGCATGTTCACAAGTTTTCTTCTCTCAAATCTCCTCTACTTTCAAAGCTTGACAAGTCTCTTGCCTTTCCTCACACAGACCGGATGGTTTCTCCTTCCTTCACACGAAGACTCAAAGATACATGTGGGGTGTTGGGTACTTCTTGCATCTTGGAATGTAAAGTGGCTGGATCATCACCTATCTCTGTTGCTTGGTTTCATGAGAAAACTAAAATTGTCAGTGGAGCAAAGTACCAAGCCACGTTTTCAGATAATGTCTGCACATTGCAGCTGAATTCTCTGGACTCATCAGATATGGGCAGTTACACATGTGTTGCTGCTAATGCTGCTGGGTCAGATGAATGCCGTGCAGTGTTGACTGTACAAGGTCAGTGTTGTTCACTCTACCCTGTCCTTACAAATTCTGGATGTGCACATCCAGGTTGATAGATATTATGAAATACTCTTTTTCAATTCAAAACCATAACTTAACTCAAAGCTTACCAGAGTTTCTCATGTGCTTCATGTCTGTTTAGAGACACCTTCTTTTGTGAAGGAACCTGAACCTTTGGAAGTTCTACCAAGCAAAAATGTCACCTTCACTAGTGTGATTAGAGGAACCCCTCCATTCAAGGTTGGCTGGTTCAGAGGTGCCAGAGAACTGGTGAAGGGAGATAGATGCAACATCTATTTTGAAGATACTGTGGCAGAACTGGAATTATTTAATGTGGACATATCGCAGAGTGGGGAGTATACCTGTGTAGTGTCTAACAATGCTGGCCAAGCATCCTGCACTACTCATCTTTTTGTAAAAGGTGTGCTTGAGTGTCTCTGTTCTTCTAGTTTTCTGTATAGGGCTGTCTTTTTTATATGGCTGTATTGTCTTTAACTTCTATGCTTTGTCACTCCTCAGAACCAGCTGCATTTGTGAAGAAATTAAGTGATCATTCTGTAGAACCAGGGAAGTCCATAATTCTGGAGGGTACCTACACTGGAACACTCCCCATTTCAGTTACCTGGAAAAAGGATGGCTTTAACATAACTCCATCTGAAAAATGCAGCATAGTCACAACAGAGAAAACTTGCATCCTGGAGATTTTGAATAGCACACAAGGAGATGCAGGACACTACTCCTGTGAGATCGAAAATGAGGCAGGAAAAGATGTTTGTGAAGCTCGGGTATCAACGTTAGGTGTGTTTCTTATTCTCTGTGGGACAGTTGGCATTTTTTAATGGAAAATCTGATATGCTTAGTTCTTTCTAATTTCACTTACTGATGGTGAGTCTTCTTTCTGTAGAACCTCCCTATTTTGTTACGGAACTGGAACCTGTGGAGGCATCAGTTGGAGATTCAGTTTCTTTACAGTGCCAAGTAGCTGGTACACCAGAAATTACAGTGTCTTGGTACAAAGGAGACACCAAGTTAAGATCAACTCCTGAATACAGGACCTACTTTACAAACAATGTGGCTACACTTGTTTTTAATAAAGTAAATATCAATGATAGTGGAGAGTACACCTGTAAAGCAGAAAATAGTATAGGAACTGCATCTTCTACAACTGTCTTCAGAATTCAAGGTGATGTTAGTCTGAAAAATCAGAAATTTCTTTTTTATGCATCATTTTATCTTCATAAGGAAATCTTTTCAGCTACTAATACCTCAAGTGTTACTTGTTTTCCTACAGAGCGCCAACTCCCACCTTCCTTTGCAAGACAATTAAAGGACATTGAACAAACTGTGGGTTTACCAGTTACACTTACTTGTCGATTAAATGGCTCTGCACCCATCCAAGTGTGCTGGTACAGAGATGGGTTGCTTTTAAGAGACGATGAAAATCTACAGACATCATTTGTAGATAATGTTGCCACTTTGAAAATTTTGCAAACTGACTTGAGTCACTCTGGTCAATACTCTTGTTCAGCTTCTAATCCTCTTGGAACAGCGTCTTCTAGTGCTAGATTGACAGCAAGAGGTTTGTTCCTATGTTGATCTTTTTCTTTGAAAATCATGACTTCTTATTCACTATTGAAGTAGAAATGACCAACAGAAAGAGAACATGAAAACACATTGCTTTTTGTTCTTATCTTGCAGAACCTAAAAAGTCTCCTTTCTTTGACATCAAGCCTGTATCCATAGATGTAATTGCAGGCGAAAGTGCTGATTTTGAGTGTCATGTGACTGGTGCTCAACCAATGCGAATTACTTGGTCAAAAGATAACAAGGAGATCCGTCCTGGAGGAAATTATACAATCACATGTGTGGGAAACACTCCCCACTTAAGAATTCTTAAAGTAGGCAAAGGAGACTCTGGTCAATACACTTGCCAAGCAACAAATGATGTTGGCAAAGACATGTGCTCAGCTCAGCTCAGTGTCAAAGGTGATCTTTTCATGGCATTTACTTACATTTTTTTGATTCCCATTTTGGTTTACTCTTCTAAATTTTCTTAACTTTTAAACATTTGTAGAAAACTAACTTTATTGTTTGAATTTGTATTAAAAATCGTACAACATGATTTCTCTATACATCATCCCTTGATTTATGGTACTACTACATGTTATGCTATTAATGTGTAGTTTTATTGAATATGTTAAGTGTTGTCTCAACTCTCCATTTTTTCTTTTCCATGTTTTCCAATTATGTGTATTTTTATTTATTATTACTAAGCATTGTACGAGTATATCTTTGCTGTATTCACATATCTTTTAGATCTAAGCTACAAAAATTTCAAGATTTAAATTTCTATAATATATTAAAAGACTTACTACAGTGCGCTTTGTGGTGTAAAGAATAGTGCATTAGACTTCAAACTTATACTTTCCTAATAAGGATTAGGAAACACTTACTTTACCAAAAAGGATATTCTCAATAATAAATCAATTAACATTCATACTTAGGAGAGCTTCAAAAATAAACAAAAGCTATTTTTCTTTTGATTTACTAGAACCTCCAAAATTTGTTAAGAAATTAGAAGCTTCAAAAGTAGCGAAGCAGGGAGAATCCATCCAACTGGAATGTAAAATCAGTGGTTCCCCAGAAATCAAAGTTGTGTGGTTCCGAAATGACAGTGAACTTCACGAGAGTTGGAAATACAACATGACATTTGTTAACTCTGTGGCATTGCTAACCATCAATGAATCCGGCGCTGAGGACAGTGGTGACTATATCTGTGAAGCACATAATGGTGTTGGTGATGCCAGCTGCAGCACATCACTGACTGTTAAAGGTTAGAAACTTGATTCTTTTTCTTTGTTCTCCTCTGACTTAGAGTCCTTCTCTTCCATATTATGAGCTCCAAAGTAAACTAAAGGTTGAATTAAGGTTATTTGTTTTTGTTTTTAAAATTAGTTGTTATGAATTATAGTGTCTTATATTTTTATTCTATCGGTGTTATACTATAAACTCTATATGATTCTAGATCCATGAAGTATAATCTTCTTTTTTAATCAGCAGTTTTTCATCTTTTGTCTTCTTTTCCCCTCTTCTTGTAGCTCCTCCTGTTTTCACACAGAAGCCTTCTCCAGTAGGAGCCCTTAAAGGGGCTGATGTTATCTTCCAGTGTGAAATTTCAGGGACCCCCCCATTTGAAGTGGTTTGGGTCAAAGATCGGAAGCAAGTTCGAAGCAGCAAGAAATTTAAAATTACCTCAAAAAATTTTGATACTAGTCTTCATATCCTTAGTCTTGAAGCCAATGACATAGGGGAATATCAGTGCAAAGCAACGAATGAGGTGGGATCTGACACATGTCTTTGCACTGTCAAGTTCAAAGGTTTGTATGTGCAAGCACAAAAAACACGTATCTCTTTTTATCCAATCTTTCTTGCTTGACTAATAACTTATATGAATATTATTCCCACTTTACTCTCTAACCACAAATTTCTTTCTTTAGAACCTCCACGATTTGTGAAAAAATTAAGTGACACCTCAACCCTCGTTGGGGATGCTATTGAGTTAAAGGCTATAGTAGAAGGCTTCAAGCCAATTTCTGTTGTTTGGCTGAAAGGTAAAGGTGATGTCATCAGAGAGAATGAAAATACTAAGATTTCATTCACTGACAACATTGCAACTCTCCAACTTCAAAGCCCAGAAGCCTCTGACTCTGGAAAATATATTTGCCAAATCAAAAATGATGCTGGAATGAGAGAATGTTCAGCAGCCTTGACTGTGCTAGGTTAGTAACCAAGGGCAATTTGAGAAAGAAGGACCAAATCTGTTGACCCATGGTCATTTTCTTTAGCTATTACTTTTCCCTAAAAAGATGTTGATTTGGCTCTAATGTTATTTGGAAGGTAGCTTTATTTTCAATGCCATATACTTTTTCTTTTAGAACCAGCCAGAATCATAGAAAAACCAGAACCCATGACAGTCACAACTGGAAATCCTTTTACTTTAGAGTGTGTAGTGGCTGGAACACCAGAACTTTCAGCTAAGTGGTTTAAAGATGGAAGAGAACTATCTGCAGACAGCAAACATCACATTACGTTCATCAACAAAGTGGCCTCGCTTAAAATCCCCTCAGCAGAAATGAGTGACAAGGGATTATACAGCTTTGAAGTGAAAAATAATGTTGGTAAAAGTAACTGCACCATATCTGTCCACATTTCAGGTGAGTAGTAAGAGGTTTTATTGAATACATTATTCTCTCACACCTGAAAATAGAATTTAAAACAAAACAAAATCAATTCTTCTCTACATAGATCGAATTGTGCCTCCTTCCTTCATTCGCAAGCTGAAAGACATGAATGCTGTCTTGGGGGCATCGTTGGTTTTGGAATGCAGAGTCTCAGGCTCAGGCCCCATTTCAGTTGGCTGGTTTCTAAATGGAAATGAGATTGTGAGTGGGCCAAAATGCCAGCCCAGCTTTTCAGAAAATGTCTGTACTCTGAATCTGAGTTTGCTGGAGCCCTCGGATACTGGTGCATACACATGTGTGGCCACCAACATGGCTGGTTCTGATGAGTGTTCAGCAATCGTGACTGTGCAAGGTCAGTGTTGAAAGATCTATTCCATTGTTTCCTCTGTAGGACCCAGTGTCTATCAACATGGAATCTCCTCATTTTGTCTCTTTTTTTAGTCCTAGAGTGCCCATGTTTTCAACTTGCGAAAGTATCTCTAACTTAAAATTTCTTTCCTTCTCCTGATTTTCTTCATCTCTACCCTGGGTATCTAGAACCACCATCTTTTGAACAAACTCCTGAATCTGTCGAAGTTTTACCTGGAATGAGTGTCACATTCACCAGTGTCATTAGAGGAACCCCTCCTTTCAAGGTCAGATGGTTCAAGGGCAGCCGTGAACTGGTCTCAGGGGAGTCATGCACCATCTCTCTGGAAGGTTCTGTCACCGAACTGGAGCTATTGGAGGTGGAGCCATCCCTGAGTGGAGAGTATTCTTGTCTGGTCACTAATGATGCTGGCAGCGCTTCCTGTACCACTCAACTTTTTGTCAAAGGTTCTCTCTTTTCTCCAATTCATGTGTCTTTCACAGTATTTCCTAAACCTCCCTTTGAAAATGGGAAATTTACCCTCATGTTATCTCCTTCTAGAACCAGCCACCTTTGTGAAAAGATTGGCTGACTGCCAAGTGGAGACAGGAAACCCCATAGTTCTTGAGGCCACATACTCAGGCACACCTCCCATCTCTGTGAGCTGGATGAAGAATGAGTACCCGCTTTCACAGTCTCACAATTGCAGCATTACAATGACAGAGAAATCTACAATTCTGGAAATTCTTGATAGCACTATAGAGGATTATGCACAATACAGTTGCCTCATAGAAAACGAGGCTGGTCAAGACATTTGTGAAGCTCTAGTGTCTGTTCTAGGTGTGTTGACAGTTATCTCTTTTTTTGTTCTCTTTTCTTTCTCTTGTACATCCTCTTTTAGTGGGCATGATTTATCTTTACTCTCCTTTGTACCATAGAACCACCTTATTTTATTGAACCGCTGGAGCATGTGGAAGCAGCCATTGGAGAACCCATTACCTTACAGTGTAAAGTGGATGGAACCCCAGAAATTAGAATTTCTTGGTATAAGGAACACACAAAGCTACGATCAGCTCCAGCATATAAAATGCAGTTCAAAAATAATGTTGCCTCCTTTGTGATCAACAAAGTGGATCACAGTGATGTGGGAGAATATACATGCAAGGCAGAAAACAGTGTGGGGGCAGTGGCTTCTTCAGCTGTGCTTGTAATCAAAGGTGATGTTAGTTTTCACAAGTCTTCCTGCATGCTGGCAAATTCAATTTCTTTAGGATATCAACATTCTACTATGTGGTGGGTGTGTTTCTTCCTCATAAATAAGGATTGTCCATAACTTCCTTTCAGAACGCAAGCTTCCACCTTCATTTGCAAGAAAACTGAAGGATGTTCAAGAAACTCTTGGCTTCCCAGTTGCCTTTGAATGCCGCATCAATGGCTCAGAACCTCTTCAAGTCTCTTGGTACAAGGATGGGGTACTTTTGAAAGATGATTCTAATTTGCAAACATCTTTTGTTCATAATGTTGCAACCCTTCAGATTTTACAAACTGACCAGAGTCATGTTGGTCAGTATAATTGTTCAGCTTCTAATCCTCTTGGGACTGCTTCATCTAGTGCCAAGCTCATTCTTTCAGGTAAGTGTTCTTCATACTACACGTTCCATAATAAAACAGCTTCTATCATCTTAGCCACTCAGATGGCTGGTACTACTTAGTTTCCGCTCCTTTTCTGGAAGCATGAAAACTGAAGTCCCCATTTTGGTCTTCATTCTTTTCAGAGCATGAAGTGCCTCCTTTCTTTGATCTGAAGCCTGTATCTGTAGATCTTGCACTTGGAGAAAGCGGTTCTTTTAAATGTCATGTAACTGGAACGGCGCCTATCAAAATCACTTGGGCCAAAGATAATCGAGAAATTCGCCCTGGAGGCAATTACAAGATGACTTTGGTTGAAAATACTGCCACTCTAACTGTTCTCAAAGTAGGCAAGGGAGATGCTGGGCAGTATACCTGCTATGCAAGCAATGTCGCTGGAAAAGACTCTTGTTCTGCTCAGCTGGGCGTACAAGGTAGTTACACTTAAACAGAAAAGCAAGGTCTCTTACACTTTCAATATATTTTAAATAAAGGACAAAGGGTATAGTTAAATATTTTGTGTCTGGCCATGGACTAATAATTAAAATGATTAGATAGATCCAGGGGTTAGAATTTTAACTTTTTTAATAAAAAAAATAGAGGCTGGAGAGATAGCACAGCAGTAGAGCATTTGCCTTGCACAGCCAATCCTGGACAGATGATGGCTTGAATTCCAGCATCCTATATGGTCCCATGCCTGCCAGGAGCGATTTCTGAGTGCAGAGCCAGGAGTAACCACTGAGTGTGACCTAAAATCAAAAATAAATAAATAAATAAATAAATAAATACTGGGTAAACAGACTGGAATTCTATTCTAACACGCAAAACTAGAAAGATGTTGAAAAAAGGATTTTACAGGAAGAAAAATCATCTTTAAACAAAAGTATAGACTAAATCAAATAACTTATTTTCCATAGTTGTTAGTAAACTAATGGATTTTTTTTCTCTCTAAGGAATATCATGGCCCCAAAATGTCAAACCATACAAGAAGAGTCTGATTATGTTTGTTTTTTTTTTACTCTATCAGCCCCAGTTAAATAACTTGGGAACTGAAAAATACATATAGAGCTGACTTTATAGAAAACAGCCATTTCTTTCTATAGCATACTAATAGCTGCAATTGTCAGAAATTAAGCAAATCAGTGAACTATTGGTCATACATTAAAAAATTTCTAAGGGTATTTGTCCTGGTAGCTTATAGATATCTTGAGATTAAAACAGATTTAATTAAAGCATCCTATTTGTTCTAAGAGATAGCTAATATCTTTTCCCTCCTGTGCATGAAATCTTTTTGCTTTGATTAATGAATAAAGCATTGCTTTCCCTACCTCAAAGGAAAATTATGAAGGGTAAAATAACTTAAGAAATAATCTACCTAAGAGCTGTAGGCAAAGGGACTCTAAAATCTTAAGATAATTGACCCAATTTTTCTATTTTGGTCCTTTGTGATAAAAAATGAGTATCTTCACAGCTAGAGTAAACAAGCAGATCTCTATTAGCTCATATGAAGGAGCATAATTGAATTTTCTTATATGCTGGGACTTTAAGAACTTCCAGCAGATATGCATTGGGCCAGTAATTCTTTTGAGAAGAAAAATGCACAGAAGAATGCACAGTAGGAATTGCAATCTGGGCACACATACATAAAGTTAAATTTAAGAATTTTATTGTTTTTCATTTTATTGTTTTTCCTTAAAATGCAACAATTGCTTTTTCAGAACTGAGGGCACTCTGTTTGAGAGTATTTTTTATTTTTTTGCTTTATCTTGAATTAATTGTCTTTTTCTCGACTTAATTTTTTTTTATTTTCCTCTTGGTTCCATAGAACCACCGAGGTTCATTAAGAAGCTAGAACCTTCAAGAGTGGTGAAACAGGATGAAAGTACAAGATATGAATGTAAAATAGGAGGGTCTCCAGAAATAAAGGTTTTATGGTACAAAGATGAGTCTGAACTCCAGGAGAGCAGTAAATTCCGAATGTCATTCATTGACTCAGTGGCGGTGTTGGAAATGAATAACCTCAGTGTTGAGGACAGTGGTGACTACACCTGTGAAGCCCGAAACGCAGCAGGCAGTGTGAGCAGTAGCACTGCCCTCAAAGTTAAAGGTCAGGTCTTACTTCTTCTTGGTGTTGTTAGTCATTTCCTCCTCTCTGATTGTCCTTGTGATTCCCTGTTAAAGTCTTCATGCATGTCTTTACTTTTTCAAATTAGAAAACTGGAAGCAATATTTATTTCTTTAGGTTAAAATGGAAACTTGATTTATCCTTGTAGTTGTTTGTTGACAAAATACATCCGAGTTTTCTTTTTTCACCTAACTTATTGCCTTCGAATTTTAGAGCCACCTGTTTTCCGCAAAAAGCCTCACCCTGTGGAGTTGCTGAAAGGAGCAGATGTTCATCTTGAGTGTGAGCTTCAGGGCACTCCACCTTTTCAAGTTTCTTGGCATAAAGACAAGAGAGAACTTCGGAGTGGCAAGAAGTACAAGATAATGTCTGAGAACTTTCTTACGAGTATTCACATCCTGAATGTGGATGCTGCAGACGTTGGGGATTATCAGTGTAAAGCCACCAACGACGTAGGAAGTGATACTTGTGTTGGTTCCCTCACTCTGAAAGGTTAGTTTGATTTCATTTTCTTTGATGCAGTATTTTCCTTCTAATGTTAATATTTTTCTTCTTAGCTACTTCCAATCCTTTTTTTCCAAGCCACCTCTCTTACTTTTGCCTTCTTTCCTTTTCATTGCCTTTTTCATTTTTTCATGTCCATCCCATTTCTACCAATGTCCTTTTAAATACATTTCCAATAGTTATTTTAATTGAAAATTAGAGAGAACAAGATGTTTGACTTTTTTTTGCTTCTTATAAACTCACTGTTCCTGTTATCATTCACATACCCCAAAACTATCTCTTTTGGAGGGGGTTGAGGGATACACCCAGCAATGCTCTAGCATTAGTTCTGGCTCTGCTCTTAAGAATCACTCCTAGTGGTGTTCTGGAGACCTCATGAAATACTGGGGATTAAAACTAGGTCAGCAGCATCCAATGCAAACATTTTATCCTCTATACAATCACTCTACCCCACACACACAATGATCTCATATAAGAGGAAATAATATCTTTCGCTAGTTTGATTACTAGCATTCAAGATTTTAGGTTAATATTATTAGCTCCATACATCTTAAATCCCTTATATTCCTCTTTCAACAGCACCACCACGATTTGTGAAAAAACTGAGTGATATGTCAATCATCGTTGGTAAAGAAGTTCAGTTGCAGACGACCATTGAAGGCGCTGAACCAATTTCAGTGACTTGGTTCAAAGATAAGGGTGAAGTCATCAGAGAAAGTGACAATATATGGATTTCTTATTCTGAGAATATTGCTACCCTACAGCTTTCAAGAGTGGAAACAGCTAATGCAGGGAAGTACACCTGCCAGATTAAGAATGATGCTGGAATGCAAGAGTGCTTCGCCACTCTTTCCATCCTTGGTGAGTACACAAGGGTATTAGCAGATGTCTATCATTGGCTAGGTTATATTTTGGGAATTTTTTTGCCTGATATTTACAAATTGCACATGATTGACTTCTTTCAGAGCCCGCAGCAGTTGTAGAAAAGCCAGAATCCATAAAAGTTACCACTGGAGATACGTGTACTTTGGAATGTGTGGTCACTGGCACACCAGAACTCAGTACTAAGTGGTTCAAGGATGGCAAAGAATTGACAAGTGACAGCAAATACAAAATAAGCTTCTTCAACAAAGTATCTGGCCTAAAGATTATCAATGTGGCACCCAGTGACAGTGGAACATACACGTTTGAGGTGCAGAATCCTGTTGGCAAAGACAGCTGCAAAACCTCAGTTCAAGTTTCAGGTTGGTTGGCTGGATTTTGCTTCAAATGTAACTGTAATGTAGTTCCTGATTTACATTTTTGTACAAAAAGTCCGACCTTTAAAGCATGATCTGCATCTTCTGAATTAGCAAAATTCAAAAGTGACCTACCATAGGATAAAAGATTACTAAGTTCAAAGGTTTTATTTTTAATTTGGGGGAATGTTTCCCCAATTTAGGATGGTAGGAGTAAACAGAACCCACAGATAAATTAAAGTGACCCTCTACTATGGTTCTTGCAGAAAGAATTCACTATATCATGATTCAAAGGTAAAACAGATCTGAGTTCACAGAAGCTCATTTGCTATACCTTGCATTTTGATTCTTGAACCTTTCTATTGTGCTGAAATCTTTTGACCTAGAGGGGACTCTTTGCTCCCTTTATAAAAGAACTATGTAGATCTAGGAATATTCTGTAATAAAGACAAAGCTTCTCTTCTAAAATCATTTCATAACTAATAAACATTGTTATTCCACTTTTTTATCACTCACAGACCGAATTATTCCACCTTCATTCACGAGAAAATTAAAAGAAACAAATGGTCTAGCTGGCTCTTCAGTTGTAATGGAGTGCAAAGTCTATGGGTCACCTCCCATCTCCGTCTCCTGGTTCCGAGAAGGAAATGAGATCAGTAGTGGGAGGAAATACCAGACCACTCTGACAGATAACACGTGTGCTCTAACTGTGAACATGCTAGAAGAATCAGATGCTGGCAATTACATGTGTGTAGCTACTAATACAGCTGGCACTGATAAATGCTCTGCTCCTTTGATTGTGAGAGGTCAGTTTAAGTACCATAAAATAGAATTCTGGTTCACAATTTATTAAGCACCTTTATCACAAAAATTGAAAAAATATTCACTTTTCTGCCATATGCTTTTCTGTTTAGAACCACCATCTTTTGTTCAGAAACCTGATCCTTTGGATGTTTTAACTGGAACAAATGTCACTTTCACCAGCATCATAAAAGGAACACCTCCTTTCAGTGTCAGCTGGTTCAAAGGGAACAGTGAATTAGTACCAGGGGACAAATGTAACGTGTCCTTGGATGATTCCATTGCTGAACTGGAGCTGTTTGATGTAAACATATCACAAAGTGGAGAATATACCTGCATTGTTAGTAATGAGGCTGGCAAAGCTTCATGTACAACTCATCTCTATGTCAAAGGTGTGTTGACTACTGTTACCATTTTTATAATAATGTTAAATATATTTTGCATATTATGTATATAATAATGTATGTGTTTGATTACATCGTTTCCATTTGTTTACTATAGCTCCAGCCAAATTTGTCAAAAGGCTCAATGATTACAGTATAGAGAAAGGAAAACCTTTGATCCTTGAGGGCACATATACTGGAACTCCTCCCATTTCAGTTACATGGAAGAAAAACGGTGTGAATGTAGCTCCTTCTCCAAAGTGTAATATAACCACAACAGAGAAATCTGCAATTCTAGAAATTCCAAGTAGCACAATCGACGATGCTGGGCAATACAACTGCTACATTGAAAATGCTTCTGGAAAAGATTCCTGTTCAGCACAAATACTAATATTAGGTTTGTTATGTTGCACATTCCTATCTTTATATCCACGTAATAATTCTGGCACATGTCTCCACTGTAATTGATTTTCTCTCTTGTCTGCAGAACCGCCATATTTTGTCAGGCAGTTGGAACCTGTTAAGGTGACTGTTGGAGATTCCGCCTCTTTACAATGTCAAATTTCTGGAACCCCTGAAATTGGAGTATCCTGGTATAAAGGAGACACAAAATTAAGGCCTTCTGCTACCTATAAAATGCATTTTAGGAATAATGTTGCTACACTGGTTTTCAACCAGGTTGGTAGTAATGACAGTGGAGAATATATCTGCAGAGCAGAAAACAGCGTGGGAGAAGCTTCTTCATCAACTTTCCTTTCTGTACAAGGTGATGATTGCATTGGTTTATCAATGAGTGAATTGTTTGTTTTGAACAAGACAAAATATCTGGTGAAGGCCTTCTTAGAAAGAAAATCATTCTATATGCAAAATATGGGAACCAGAGTGACAGTACAGCAGGTAGAGGGCATTTGCCTTGCAAGTGGTTGAGTCAGGTTCAATCTTAGGTATCCCATATGGTTCTCCAAGTCTGCCAGTTGTAATTTCTGATAACAGAGATAGGAATAACCTCTAATCACCATCACTTGTGACAAAAAAAAGAAAAGAAAAGAAAAAAATTTCTGCTTAAGTAATTTTATCTAGAATTAGTGTTTTATCTTTTTCTATAACCTTTACAGAGAAAGAGAAAATGACTTAATCTTAAACTCAAAGACTCAAGTAATTATTTGTTGTCTCTTTTCTGAATCTTTTTTTTTGTTTGTTTTTGGGCCACACCCAGTGACGCTTAGGGGTTACTCCTGGCTATGCGCTCAGAAGTCGCTCCTGGCAGGCACGGGGGACCATATGGGAACCGGGGGATCGAACCGTGGTCCATCCAAAGGTAGCGCGGTAAGGCAGGCACCTTACCTGCAGCGCCACCGCCCGGCCCCTCTTTTCTGAATCTTTAAGAAAAGTGAGTGGCCACATTTTTAAAATTCTACCCTTTGTGTCTTACATTCGGAGTGCTAGAATGCAGTCTTAAAATTCAGAATGCACTACATTTTTTAGATTAAATTTTTTTATATTTTAGTTTTGATCAAAGTGGATTACATATCTTTCATAGTAATATTTTAGGTACATATTAACATTGAACCGGGGGAATTCCCACCACCGAAGTTGACCTCCCTCCCCCGCATCCCCAGTATTCATCCGATACCCCCCTCCCTTACCCCCTGGGCTGCTAATATAAGTGATACCCTCTGTATCTAGTTTGTTGTAGGTTGGGTATCGATTCTGTTGTTGTTGGCTTTGGATTTGGTGATTAAGTCTGATCATTTTTATTACTATGTAATGATCATACAGTTATTTGAACTTGGTACCCTCTGTTATTTCCCTCTCAATTTGAGGGCAGAGCAAGATGGTTCCAGTTATGTGGTTCTGTTTGCAAAAACAGAATAAAAAAAAAGAGAGAGAGAAAATAGAATGGGGTAAAAATGTCACAGGCCAAAAGTGGGCAGAGTCCTTCTCGAAGATCTAAACATCAGTTTTGAGAGAAGAAAGGGAAAGAGGATGAGGATCACCACAATAATACAAAAAAAAAAAAGAATCAAACAAGAAATCCAATGAGCACTACAGCACTAGACATATGCACCACACATTAAGCACGCTTCTGAAAAAAAAATAGTCAAAACAGAGCACAGAAGACAGAATGCACTACATTTTAAGACAATTATTTTATCTATTTTATTTTCACTAATTAATATTAAAATGGTGTTAGAGTAAACTTTAGTTCCAAAAGTTTATGTGTTTTTTCTCTGTCACTATGTCAGTTCAAGAGCTGGTAATACCTCATGATATTTTTGTCAAAATTCCATGACCACGATAACAATAATTATCAGAATATTTATATTTATTTATAAATTGATTTATATTCATTAAAAGTGTCCAGATGTGTTATAACTTTTATTTTTTTCCAATAGAGCAAAAACTTCCACCATCATTTTCGAGACAATTAAGAGATGTCCAAGAAACAGTGGGGCTGCCAGTTGTTTTTGAATGCTCCATCAATGGATCAGAACCAATCTCCGTGTCTTGGTATAAAGATGGCAAGGCACTGAAAGATGGCCCCAATATACAAACATCATTTTTAGACAATGTAGCCACTCTCAACATTTTTAAAACAGATAGGAGCCTTGCAGGCCAATATTCTTGCACAGCAACAAACCCTATTGGGTCAGCTTCTTCTAGTGCCAAACTCATCCTCACAGGTTTGTGGGTCAACTTCTATTTCTCTAGTTAAATTTTTTCTAACTAAAGATGAAATTAGACAATCATATGATTTCTGTGAACTGTGAAGGTCTAGGGATGAGACCTGAAACTTTGTCTTTTTATTGTTCTCTTAGAGGGAAAGAACCGACCCTTCTTTGACATTCCCCTGACCCCCTTGGATGCTGTGGTAGGAGAAAGTGCAGACTTTGAGTGTCACGTTACTGGGACACAACCCATCAAAGTCAGTTGGGCCAAAGACAACAAAGAGATTCGAAGTGGTGGAAACTACCAGATTAGCTATCTGGAAAACAGCGCCCACCTAACCATCTTGAAAGTAGACAAAGGCGACTCTGGAAAATATACCTGTTCTGCTGTGAACGAAGTGGGAAAGGATTCCTGCACAGCTCAACTGAATATCAAAGGTATCATTTATTTTGAATGTGGTCCATCGAAATGTAACCATGTTCTGTTCTAGCCTAAGGACGCACTTTTATTAGTTGTTACTAGTTTTTATTACTTTAATAAAATATTAGGCAGTTTTTAAATGATGTGAAGATTTAAGAGGAATTAGAGGAAAAGGAATCTTTCTAAAGAAAAAAGTGATCTTTTAAAAATTGTGATTTACCTAAAACTTGGTACAGCATGCATAATACTAAGATCCCCTCTCATGGTTTTCTCTAACATCTGCTTTTTAAGTTATCATAATTTATTCTTATTATCCACCTCATAAGTGATAGAACAATTTTGAATACATGCATGAAGAGAGATTTAAATATTTAAGAGCGTTCTTTGGTGCACTGATTTTCATAAGTCAGCACTGATTTTAACTGAACACATTTTTTGGAATGTTCCATATTAATATTTTTATTTTGGATACCACTTAATTTATCTTTACAATTTTTTACAGAGCGGCTAATCCCACCAAGTTTCACTAAAAAACTCTCAGAAACAGTAGAAGAAACAGAAGGGAATTCTTTTAAACTGGAAGGCCGTGTTGCTGGTTCCCAGCCTATAACTGTTGCGTGGTACAAAAATAATGTAGAGATACATCCAACCCCTAACTGTGAAATTGCATTCAAGAACAACGTACTCCTGCTACAAATCAAGAAAGCTGGTATGGATGATGCTGGATTGTACACATGCAAAGTGTCAAATGATGCAGGCTCTGCTCTATGTACCTCTTCCATTATCATCAAAGGTTAGTTATCTTCACATCTTCCATTATGATTTTTTTCACTACCTATTAGACAATCATAGATTTCTTCCAATATCCTTGCCAAGTAAGACAGTTAGATTTAAGTACACTTGAATCTTGAACAACAAAAGTTTTAGCTAAGCAGGTCCACTTACATGCAGAATTCTTTCTACCCAGGACTTCTACATTCGGTACTTCAAACAACTTTGATGTCTATTCTGCTGAATTTGCAAGAGTTGAACTCTCAGAATCAGGGGCAGGTTCTAATAAAGTCCTCTTCTGCATTTAGGCAGTTTAGTATTAATGGGTGTGGTCCTGAAACTAATACCCCAAGTTATCTAAAGGCAACTATAGTTAATTTTCAGGGGAGCATTTTACATGAATTTTTAATGTTACAGAGGTTGGTCACCATTAACTCGAGTTGTTGAGGTATCAGCCTCTTTGTATTAGTTAATTGGAATGACCTCGTTCTATATGTTTGCTAATATATATGGACATATGTAATTTAAATGTGTCTCAATATAAGTGATATAATATATAATATTTTACATAACAAATAATATATGATATCTTAGTATGCAAAGTATAGCTCAGATTCCATCAAAAAGAAGCCTTCAGTCTGTTTTGAAATTTTATCTGTGATATGTAACTTTTTATTTTTTTTTGGTTTTGGGATCACACTCGGCAGTGCTCAGGGATTACTCCTGGCTTTATGCTCAGAAATTGCCCCTGGTAGGCTCGGGGGACCAAATGGAATGTCGGGATTTGAACCACCATTCTTCTGCATGCAAGGCAAAAGCGCTACCTCCATGCTATCTCTCTGGCCCCTGATATGTAAATTTTTATGAAACACATTTATTGTGAAATTTTCATCAATTCTTGCATTGATTTTTCTTGTAAATTATATCTCATTCTAAAGTAAAATTTCTAAGTGTATTTGCTTATTGTTTGGTATATATTACCCAAAAAGCTTTTAGCCTGTGTAAACGAATATTCTCAATTTTAAAAAATGCTTGAAATGATGCAGCATTAAATTACAGAAGATATATTAAAGTGCATATTAAAGTACATACAAAAGTAATATATTGGAGGAAAAGAGCCAGTAGAGTTTAGGAGCCACTCCCAATAGAGCTCAGGGGATCATGCAATGCTGGGAATCAAACCAGGTTTCCCACATACAAACCCTGTGCTCTAAACAGTGCTCATTTTTCCAGGCCCTCATGCTTTGTATTTTTGTTAGCTTTTTATTGTGTAAATACTTTCTACAGAATCATATAATGTAACAAATGTAACTGTTGCCCATAGTGGAATCAACCAAACAAGCTATTCCGTTCTACTATAGCAACTCCAAGATTCCAAGTAATACTTTTGAGGCAAAATTCCTTGCTATTCACTTTTCCTGGAAATTAGTCCTCGATTGCTTTCATATTTCTCATGAAAATGCCTTTTTTTTTTTTTACAACTCCAGAGCCTAAGAAGCCTCCTGTGTTTGATCATCATCTTACTCCAGTGACCACCAGTGAAGGTGAATTTGTGCAACTCACCTGCCACGTCCAGGGCTCAGAGCCGATCAGGATCCAGTGGCTGAAGGCTGGCAGGGAAATAAAACCTTCGGACAAATGCAGCTTCAGCTTTGCTAATGGCACTGCTGTACTAGAACTCAAGGATGTGGTGAAGGCTGATTCAGGAGATTATGTGTGTAAAGCTTCAAATGTAGCTGGAAGTGACACTTCCAAATCAAAAGTGACCATTAAAGGTACAGAAACCTCAGATAACCCTTCAGATCATTCGATTTAAACCAACTGCTTATGTTTATTTCCATGCACTGTTTAAGCAAGATGAAATTGAATTTTTGGAAATATCAGTTTCCAATTTGTAGTCTTTCATAATTAAAATATTAAATAATTTTCTGGAAATGATTTTCATACAAATTGTCTGAAATCACCACAGGTGCATTATCATCTGTGAAACTTGGTCATCATATTCAAGAGAGTTTAGTTAAATGAAATTCTAAAACTAATGCTGCAATATTGTGATATAAAGCAGCAGCCTAATGTTGTACATAGTCCTGGAGGAAAATTATATTACAAAGTATTGAAAGTTAGAATTTGATGTTATTATTTTAGTTAAACCTGTATCTGTGGCTGCCACTACTATAAACATCTGTCAACTTGTTTCATCTCTTATAATACACTCTAGTAAAGTGAATCCTGAGTACATAATAATATTTTGATGGTCATATTTTTAAAACTTCTTTTACAAAAGGCTATTGTTTATGTGACATATTTAAACACATTGTCATAACAAAGCATGTTAACATGTTTTTTAGACAAACCAGCAGCAGCCCCGGCAGCTAAGAAAGCAGTAGTAGATGGGAAACTCTTCTTTGTATCAGAGCCTCAGAGTATTAGAGTTGTGGAAAGTGAGTACTGCATGAAAAATATACATCTGTATATTTACCTGTCTTGGACATTCCACTATTGTTTTAATTTCATAGTAACTAATTCTGGAAATTATATTTTTAATTTGCATGCTATGATTATTCCTTAGAAACCACTGCCACATTCATTGCAAAAGTTGGAGGTGATCCAATCCCAAATGTTAAATGGACAAAAGGGAAATGGAGACAACTGAACCAAGGCGGTCGCATTTTTATTCACCAGAAAGGTGATGAAGCGAAGCTGGAGATAAGAGACACTACAAAAACAGACTCTGGGTTATATCGATGTGTTGCATTTAATAAACATGGCGAAATCGAAAGTAATGTTAACCTACAGGTGGATGAAAAGAAGAAACAAGAGAAAATTGAAGGAGATCTTAGAGCAATGCTTAAAAAGTGAGTCCAGTGTAACATCACACATGATGATAGTTTGCTCACGGAAGAGACCTTTTAAGAAACTCAGATCATCATCATTCATTATGTGAAAGAACATGAACATATAGACATTTAAACAAAGATAAGCAAATACTCAATTTGTGTGTGTAAGTTAGTGACTCATTAATTTCTGAGATAGTTTTAATAATAGTTGAATTTTTATTAAAATTTTAAGCAATAGGAAATGGTCTGTGGAAAAAGCCTGTCTGTGTAGGAAGACAATTTTTCTTTCTTTTTTTTTTTCCGAGTTCCCTTTTATCTTTATTAAAAAGCTCCAATTTGGGACCAGAGAGATAGCATGGAGGTAAGACTTTTACCTTTCATGCAGAAGGTCATTGTTCCGAATCTTGGTGTCCCATATGGTCCTTTGAGCCTGCCATGAGCAATTTCTGAGCATGGAGCCAGGAGCAACCCCTGAGCACTGCTGGGTGCGACCCAAAACCCCAAAAAATTAAAAACTCCAATTTTTCTTTTTTATGACTTATTATGCTGAGTAGTCCTCTAAAACAATGATTTTAAACATTTTCCATAAAAACCGATGCTTTCAATATTCAATTCCATACATATTTCTCAAGATACGTGCTATTTATCTTTTATTAATAGTCTTACTTCCTGACATTTTTTATCATTTTTATTAAATTATTTAATAAAAAAAATACAGACAGGACTGGAGTGATAGCACAGCTTATAGGGCATTTTCATTGCATGTGACCAACCAAGGTTTGATTCCAAACATCCAATATGATCCTGGAGCCTGTCAGAAGTAATTTTTGAGTACAGAGCAGGTTTAACTCACCTAACACCACTATTACTGGGTGTGACCCAAAAAAGCTAAAAATAATTTACAAAAAAATTTACATAATTATTTTCTCAATCTCCTTGACCAGATTCCATACACTGTGATGATTATCTGGTCTCGCTTCACTTCATTGGCGAATAAACATTTTGATGTTTCACAGTTGACATGATAGAAATCAATGTGTCCTAAGCATAGGAAAAATAAATGTTTGATGACAGACAATTTAGAAATAAATAGGACACATTAGCTTATTTGTATATTTTTTCATTTAGGACACCAGCCTTAAAGAAAGGATCTGGGGAAGAAGAAGAAATTGATATCATGGAGCTTCTTAAAAATGTCGATCCTAAAGAATATGAAAAATACGCCCGCATGTATGGAATCACTGACTTCCGAGGTCTTCTTCAAGCATTTGAGTTGTTAAAACAAAGTCAAGAAGAAGAAACGCATAGATTGGTATATTCTTTTGTATATAAGCCATCTTGTAAAGGTTTACATTTAAAACGTTTAATTTTGAATTTTTCTAAAAGTAGATCATTTAATTTAACTTAATCAGTATCAAGTATTCCCAACGAACATGCTTTATTCTCTAAGTAAAATCTTATTTTCTGTGTAATATTTAACCTTTTTCGTTATTCACAGGAAATTGAAGAACTAGAGAAGTCAGAGAGAGATGAAAAGGAATTTGAAGAACTTGTATCATTTATTCAGCAAAGGCTGACACAGACAGAGGTAAAATTAATTTTGCTTATAATGATATGAACAAGTTATTATGAGAATTAAAAGTTATGAAATAACTAACATTTTTATTCTTTATTCCCATAGCCTGTCACCCTGATCAAGGATATTGAAAATCAAACCGTTTTGAAAGATAATGATGCTGTGTTTGAAATTGACATTAAGATTAACTATCCAGAAATCAAGCTCTCCTGGTACAAAGGAACCGAGAAACTGGAACCTAGTGATAAATTTGAAATAAGCATTGATGGTGATCGACATACTCTCAGAGTCAGAAACTGTCAACTCAAAGATCAGGGAAATTATAGATTGGTGTGTGGTCCACATATTGCTAGTGCTAAGCTGACTGTAATTGGTAAATAAGTCATTTTTATATGTTAAAAAGTACCTCATCAAATTAATTTACCATTTGTGTACATCCGCATGTAATATTGAACAAATGTGATTATGTCATATAACAGAACCCACTTGGGAACGTCATCTGCAGGACGTCACTTTGAAAGAAGGCGAGACATGTACCATGACATGTCAGTTTTCTGTGCCTAATGTAAAATCTGAATGGTTCCGAAATGGTCGACTTCTTAGACCTCAAGGGAGATACAAAACAGAAGTAGAACACAAAGTCCATAAACTAACCATTGCCAATGTTCGAGCAGAAGATCAAGGGCAGTACACCTGCAAATATGAAGACTTGAAAACTTCAGCAGAGCTCATAATTGAAGGTGAGTTCAAAGACTATGGTGGAGTTGTTATAGAATTAATCAATGCAAATGCAGTATAAGCACCCTGAAAACTTTTAGCTCTAGCATCGAACACATGTTTTTCATTTCCCAGCATGATCCTAGCATTCACCATCAATTCCTTAACATGGTTCTTTCTTCATCAGATGTATATTTAAATACACACTAAGACATCACTTTCTTTTATTTTACTGTTCAAGACATGATTTTCTAACAGAAAATCTACTACATTTTAATGTATTCCATAATCCTCTCTCTATGGATTTTGATTACTAGAAAGAAATCTCAGAAAAAGCAAGATTTTGATATATAAATATTTAGATATGGCTGTGAATATAGAAAATTTTGGTTAAAAGTAGATAAGTATCAGAATTAATTTGATCTTATTTGCATGAAACGTTATAGATAAGCTCAAAAACATGTCAATGTATTTCTAGTAACTATTTTCAAAATTGATTGTTTTATGTGAGAATCTTATTCCAGTCTTTTGAATTCTAAAATAATACAATATCTCTAAATTTCATAGTGGTAATATTCCTCTTAATCCAGTTTTTAAATGTACTGATTTATGGTGATACCCTTAGACTGTACAGCAATGTTGGCTACAATCTTTGCATCTAATTCCAGTTGTTGGTGCCCATATGTAGATTTGAATCAAAACAGTATAACTTATTATTTACATCTGCATTGGAGCACCAGGAACTTTTATATAATAGTTATCAACGCCTGATTGTATTCTAAAGTGAAAGAAATTTCTCCTTATATAATCTGACTTTAAGCCTCCCTGTCCTTTAACAGCTGAACCAATTCAGTTCACGAAGCGCATACAGAACATCGTGGTGAGTGAACATCAGTCTGCCACCTTTGAGTGTGAAGTGTCCTTTGATGATGCCATTGTAACATGGTACAGAGGACCGACAGAACTGATTGAAAGCCAGAAATACAACTTTAGGAATGATGGTCGCTGCCATTATATGACCATCCACAATGTGACTCCAGATGATGAAGGTAATTGAAGTTACATAATCCCTAATTCTATAAAACCCAAATTTTGCTTTATGTATAGCTTGTTTATAGATATCCTTGCTTAAATGTAGACGTTATCACTCTTACAGAATAACATTTCTGGAAGTAGTAATGATGAGAATATATTTAGATAAAAAGGTTACTTATAAAAATATCAAAAAATAAGATGTTGCTGATTCTTCTCTTTAGGTGTCTATTCAGTGATTGCTCGACTAGAGCCACGTGGTGAAGCTAGGAGCACTGCAGAGCTGTACCTGACAACTAAAGGTCAGAAATACATTGAATTGCTTTGAGATCTCTAAACAAAATAACTTGTAGAAGCAAATCTAAATACAAAACTATCTTTTTTTTAAATAGAAATCAAACTTGAGATGAAGCCTCCTGGTAAGTTTCTAAATATTAAATTTTATTTATATTTGTATTATATTTTGCAATAGAATTCTAATAAATTGTCTAAAATATTTTATAAACTATTATGCATAAGTGATTTTCAGGAAAAGAATACATATGCCAGGCATTGTGAGCTTGGGAAATTAGAATAATGTGGTTTCATTTTCTAGTGATAAAGGTCATACCAAATGTTGTAACCATAAAATATAACTATTTTTCACAGGAAATAAATTAACTTTTGTAGTTCTAATATCTTTGTGTCTATATATTAAAGTCTGCCAAATTAAATACACCTAAGCTAAATGTCTTTGGATTTAGTTCCTTTATCCTTTTCCTTAAATGTCCTTTTTCAGATATTCCTGACTCCAGAGTTCCAATCCCAACAATGCCTATCAGAGCAGTACCACCAGAAGGTAAGATCCACACCTGTATCTGGAACAATAATATTCTATCATTTGGAAATTAGCAGTGTCAAAACTTAATGGAGCTTCCAAACCATATCTTTATTGCTTAAGTAAAAAACAATCAAAGCAAAAGAGAAGCTAAAATTATATATGCTAATTCCATTTATTTTGGTTTAATAATTGTTATTAGAGTATCTTAGAAATTACTGAAAGGAATGCATGAGGATTTTCATTATCCTTCACACAAAAACTATGTTACTGAGAGAAACATTTATTTTCTTCAGAAGTCCCTGCCAAAGTTGGTCTTCCTATTCCTCTTTTACTACCAGCACCTGAAGAAAAGAAACCAGCAGAAAAACGTATTGAAGGTATTAAAATTGTCTACCTAAATGCCATAACACGGAATTGAACTATATCAAGTCTGATAAAAGGGTGTCATTGTCAGTACATGTTGGCCCTCTAGTGGTCCCAGAATTTAATTATCATATGCCAAAGCATATGCCTAATAATCCAGGATTATTGTAGTATATACACTGCTTGACATTGAAAAGTTGTTAGCTAAAATTACATTGGCATTAGTAGCAAATTGATTTAATGTTTTATATTTTCTTAGCTTCTACATATAACAAATAATGAAATTTTATGGTTTCTAATGTTTAGAAAACAGATTATACTCATTTTAATCACCTTGAAAATCACTTTTTCTCAATCTCAATGTTAAGATTTTTCAATTACAATTACTCTTAAAAATTCACTTGTTTATTGCTAAAATGTTTCAAAATATATTTAAATATTTGAAAATTTTTCAAAGCTAGGCATGAGGTCACCAAGGAACTCTTATATTTATTAGAAATTTTTAGTAGATAAAATTGTACTAGTTGTGCTCCCAGAACTGATTAGCTAGACAGATAGTCTGTGAATTCAGAATTCTGAGAGTATAAAACTGCTACCCAAGTTCCCCAACATTATGATGGAGTATATTCCGCATGTCAATGGCATTTTCTATTACTAATCACCACTGTAGTGTTTTCGAATGATTGATATACTTGTTAACTTTTTATATTGGCTTAAAAAAAGCTGAACTATTCATCCCAGTTTTGAAGAAAATTTAGTTAAACTGTGAGCTATATAATAAGTATCAATATGAAAAGACTCATTAATAATTAATTTAATTTAATTAATATTAATGATTAATACAAAATAGCTAAATATTGTTATCTGATCATATTAATGTTTGTCAGGAATACATATGAATAAATTATTTTTTCTTTGAGTATCACTTTCAACATGGCTAAATGCAAATTCGAATTGAAAATTTTGAAAAATTAAATTTTAAATTTTTGTCATTTATATATAAGGTACCAAGTCAAGTTTTGACTAGAGGTCATTATCATGGTATAATGTAAGCAACAACAAGGACAAATGTTCACAATACATTATAAATAAAATTTTATTTTTGATGCTTCACTTGTTTTTCTAAGTGAAGCAAAAATAAAAAATATGCACCTTTTCTGTTTATGATATATCTATGCTCACTATTGGTGTTTTGAAAACTTTATATATTAGCAGGTATGAACACAGTAAAGATATAAAATTATAGAGGCTTGAAGGTTAAATAAAGCAGGTGAACACTTGCTTTGCACTTAGCGCACCCAGGTTCACTTCCAGGTCCTCCATATTCTTCATTTAGCACCTCTAGGAATAATTCCTAGTACAGAGTCAGGAAAAGTCCCTGAGCACAATCAGGTGTGACACAAAATTGGAAAACAAATTTTAAAAGATATAAAATTACATATGTCTCAGTCCAAATTGTTTTCTGAGAGTCAGAAACTGAGATCAGCAGTAGAGCACTTAATTTGGCATGTCTTTGGCTCTGAATTTAACTAAATGAGAAAGTGGTCTGTATTCTAGTCTAAGATCTTTCTTGGATATTTGCAACAATATGTAGAGACTCTTGTATTATAAAAATATAAAAATATAAAATATTTCAATAAGGTTCCTGGCTTCCTCTAAACCTTTAAGCAATTAACATCTTTTATCTTTTCAGTAACCAAAAAGGCTGTAAAGAAAGATACCAAAAAGGTGGTTGCAAAGCCCAAAGAAGAAGCACCACCTCCTAAAGGTATTGTGATTCATTAATAAATAACTTATTGTGAGGACTGGAGAGATAGTACCAATTTCACTAAAGTAGCAATTTCCTAAAACATAGAATCCACAAGTACAGGTTACTCAACTAAAAAAATTTTTTATGAGTGGTCACTGATGATCTGTTGTGGAATAAAAGAAGCCAAAAAGTGTGACTATGACTATATTACAAACTTATCAGTTGAAAAAAAACTATTTTGATCACTATACATGTTACATATTATTTTTACTTTTATGTTCATTTTGATTAACTAAGCATAGCATAGGCTAGAATAAAATTTTAATTCTGTGTTTTTATTAATATAAAATTAGCAGAGCATTTCTGATAGCTCAGTTTGGAAATTATAAAAGTAGTTAGTTGGCTTACAAATAGTCACAGATTGTTGAAGTAACTATTAAGAGTTAATAGACTAAGTAACCATTAAACAATGCAAAATCTAAAGATAAATGTGTATTTCATGTGTTGAAATTTCCAGATGTCAAGAAGCCTGCTCCTCCTACTACCTTAGTTCCAGCAAAAGGTAAATAAATATTTAAAAAAATTAAGTATTAGTGTTTTTAATCCTTGTCTTCCTGAGATTTGTATCTGTCATATTTTTTTCTTTAAGAAATATTTTTATTTTTACCTATCTCGAATGCAGGTAGGGGGTGAAGGAGGAGGGAGATGGGGGCATTGGTGGTGGGAAGGTTGTACTGGTGAAGAGAGTTTTCTTTTACTATAACACAAACCCAACTAAAAATATGTTTGTAATAATAGTGCTTAAACAAAGATATTATTTTAACAAATAAATAAAAGCCTTTACTTTTATAATATAAAAATAATTAAGAGCTTAGTAAAATAAAAAAGAAATATTTCTTTATTGGGACTGGATAGTACAGAATATAGATGCTTACATTACTGAGACTGAGCCCAGCATTGATACATTTAAAATAAAGTAATTAAAAAAAGAAATTAGTCTGAGGTTGGGGGAGTCAGAGAGGGAATCTGTGAATGCTTGTGAAGGAAAGTTGATACTGATAGTAGTAGAATTAGTGTTGGAACATTTTATGTCTAAAACCCAACTGCGAATAACTTTATAAATCATGGTGCTTAATAAAATAATTTTTTACTTATGCTTCCAGCTTATTGTAAAGTTGTATGTTCTTCTCTTTGCTAAAATTAACATTAGAAATTATGAATTGTTCATCTTGCCAAGAAAGGACACTCAGGCAGATGTTTATATATCATGGCAATAAATCATAGAAAGAAGTAGAAATGTCCAAAAATAAAAAGGTGGACAGGTGATATATCACTTCTGTGGTAGCTAACACTAATGTTAAAATTTTATAAATAATTCTACTTGGAAGCTGTTTTTAAAATTATGTAAAGACAGTTTATTAAATTTTCCAAAGCAATAACTTTATTAAACTGATATGAATCATTAAACTGTCAAAAATGTAGCTTAGCATTAGAAATGTTTTCAAATAATACTTAGAAATTTAAATTGATATTAATATAAATTTTATTAAATAACAAATTATTAAATTATCTTAAGGGGAAATGGAAATAGAAATATTTTGGGGGAAAATAGAAATATTTCTATTTTCTTCATACTGAAGAGATCTTCAAATTGAGAGTAAAGTGCATCTTGATAATTGTGATTTTGGGGGCCGGGCGGTGGCGCTGCAGGTAAGGTGCCTGCCTTACCGCGCTAGCCTTGGACGGACCACGGTTCGATCCTCCGGTTCCCATATGGTCCCCCGTGCCTGCCAGGAGCCACTTCTGAGCGCATAGCCAGGAGTAACCCCTGAGCGTCACTGGGTGTGGCCCAAAAACCAAAAAAAAAAAAAAAAAAAAAAAAAGATAATTGTGATTTCATGGTCAATACATTTTAAATCAAATCAACACCTAAAACCACTTAGGATTGGAACCTAAGATACTGATATAATGACTACATAGTCTTTTGTTTACTGAACCATTTTATGAATATATCTAATATGTTAACTATCTTATTTGTTTTAGGCCCTGAAATAATTGATGTATCCTCCAAGGCTGAAGAAGTGAAAATAACGACCGTGACTAGAAAGATGGAAGTTCAGAAAGAAAAGGAAGCTGTATATGAGAAAAAGCAAGCAGTCTATGAGGAAAAGAAAGTTTACATAGAGTCTATGGAAGAACCTTACGATGAACTGGAAGTGGAACCATACACAGAGCCATTTGAAGAATATTATTATGAAGAACCAGATGAAGATTATGAAGAAACTAAAGTTGAAGCTAAAAAGAAAGTTTATGAGGAATGGGAAGAAGATTATGAAGAAGGGCAAGAATATTATGAAAGAGAAGAAGGCTATGATGAAGGGGAGGAAGAGTGGACAGAAGCTTATCAGCAAAAAGAAGTTATTCAAGTTCAAAAAGAGATTTATGAAGGTATAAATTGGGTGTTCTTTTTCCATAGTTTCTTAATATTTGCTCAGCTAAGTATGTTTTATTAACCATTCCCAATTTTTAAGATTTAAGAGCCTTTAAAAACTTAACTTTAAAAGACTGCTTTCAGGCTTTTAAATATTGTAAACTGAATAATCAGGCCTTTTTACTAAGAGTAAATGAAAGTGCTCATTTTAATGAAAACATTCAAGTTTTATTATTGCTATCTTTCTGCATCTTGAGCCTGTTTTGAAATCGAGCTCCTGGAATCATGTTAGCAATAACAATCCCAGGGGCCGGAGCAATAGTGAAGCAGTAGGGCGTTTGCCTTGCAGGATGGACCTGAGTTCCAGTCCCGGCGTCCCTGATGGTCCCCAAAGCCAGAAACGATTTCTGAGTGCTTAGCCAGGAATAACCCCTGAATGTCACAGGGTGTGGCCCAAAAAGAAAACAAAACAAAAACTAAAACAATAATAATACCAAATCCCAAATACAAGTTTATAGCAATTACATATACTCATTTTATTTGCAATTGATATCACCTTATTAGAACTTCATTACATAAGCATCTCTTTTTATTTTCATGGTTTCACCAAAGAATCACATGAAAGAAAAGTCCCAGCAAAAGTCCCAGAAAAGAAAGTACCACCTAAAGGTATGTGATTGGAATCACTTCAAGAAATTAAAGCATCTCAATTATTATCATTACTGCTTGTTCTTTTATCATGTAGAAATCATCAGTTTAATCCAATAGGCACAACTTCTTCTCTAAGCCTTATTTATCAATGAATTTTAAAGACTAATCCAATGAAAAATAAAACAGAATAACAAGATTTTTGCAGTAAATATAAAACAAAAAATAGCCAAATACTTGAAGTACAGAAAGTTGTACTTTAAAGTTAGAGCACCAATCTTGTCTCTCTCAAAAATTTTTTACCTGTATATACATTTATACAAACACATATAGATAAGTAGAAGTATTTAAATAGAAATTCTAAAAGTACCACAATTTCTTTAAAATGCTTGCAGTTGTAAAGAAGCCAGTAGTTGAAAAAATTGAAAAGACTTCCAGAAGAATGGAGGAAGAAAAAGTTCAAGTCACCAAAGGTATTATCATTTAAAACATTTCTAGTAACATGTACATAAGTCATCTGTTTATGAGCTGTATTCACATACTAAATATTTATATAGTCATCTAATCTAAATTATTTTAAATTTCATCTAAAGAAATATTATTTCCTATGCAAATATATTTGTACATATTTTTTAAGTTCCTGAAGTTTCAAAGAAGATTGTTCCACAAAAACCTTCCCGGACACCAGTGCAGGAAGAAGTTATTGAAGTAAAAGGTATTAATCTTTGTCTTTCAGAAAGTTACAAGTTTTAAGCATTCTTATTTATGTAAATGAGTATGTGTGTATAAATTGTTAAACTATTTACAAATCTAAAACCACCCAGATGAAAACATTCTTATCTAACATACAGCATATTAGATATATAACTTTATCTAATTTTACATACATTTATAACTCAGCATATATTTACATATTGAGTTACACATGTTACATGTGTAAAATAAGTTGTGACAGTCTCTTTTATTTTCAGTTTTGTTTTGAAAGTTTGTTATAATCTAAGGGTCAGTGAGTAGTATTCTAACTTTACTATGCAATATATTCCATCACCTAAAATATTCACCATCTTCTCATTTATATGAATGGTCTAACAGATTTGAAAAGGCACCATATTACATGTGAAGAAGTTGTGTCTATTTGATTTTTGTTTAACATGATCAGAGTTGCATGGGTTGTTTGTTCCTATAAATAAAAACATGAGTGTTGTTTTTCTTGTCGATATTAAAAGTTGTTTGTGTTGTTAATTTCTTCTTCAGCTATCATATTAACCCACTCATTCTGTGTCTAAAATCTTAAATACAAATGTATGAACTATGTTTTTTATCTGTTGTCTTGTCCAAGAAAGTCATATTAATGTGAAATACTCTTTTTAAAGTACCGGCTGTGCATACAAAGAAGACAATTATTTCCGAAGAAAAGATGTTCTTTGCTTCTCACACAGAGGAGGAAGTGTCAGTCACAGGTATAAGATAAATTTGAATTTGGGGCCCCAAATGGAACTTATATCCACTTTACCCTTCTTGTTCTTCTTATCTTGTCTGGTGCTGTAGACATCATGTAGTTTAGCCATTTCTCATTTATTGCTGTTGTAATTTATATTTTCATATTCTTGGTAAGTTGTATCTATAGCCCACACTATGGCATGCACGTTCTTTTTTAAAGCCCCTGAGATGCAAAAGAAAACTGTTACTGAAGAGAAAATTCAAGTTGCTGTTTCCAAAAAGCTTCAACCTTCTCCTAAAGGTATTAGTGGATTGTTATAAGTTTAAAAATCTCTTATAAGTTCCATAGAAAACATCTGAAATTTTTTTTAATCATCTACTTAGTCAGACACTCAACAGACCTATTGCCTCTATGAACCAAGATAGCATAAAGATATGGAAAGGCTATAAGACTCAGGAGAAACAATAAAAGCAAATAGCTGAGGGGCCAGAGTAATAGCACAGTGATAGTGTGTTTGCCTTGCACGCGGCTGACCTTGATTTGATCCTCAGCATCCCATATGGTCCCTCAAGGCAGGAGTGATTTCTGAGCACATAGCTAGGAGTAACTCCAAAGTGTAACCAGATGTGGTTCAGAAACCAATAAATAAATAAATAAATAATTAAATAGCGGGGTTTATCCCTGGTTCAGGGAACTTAAAATTTAGTGACCAGATATTTACAAATAGAAATAGAAAAAGACAGTTCATATCAGCATAGTTGGTGAGCTGACCCTAATGATTAAATTTTAGAAAAATTCAATCCAATAGTTTAACACCACCATGGTTATAATCTAAATTATATAAATAAACTACATATATTATATTTACAACTGCACTAATAAATATTGAAAACTCCTTGCTTTCCCAATATTTATGCCACTACAGGTATCAGAAAGTACAGCCAATACAAAAGTTTTCTTTTTCCAGTCAAATTGTTAAATATTGGAGGGACAAAGTCTATTTAAGATAATATAATTTTTAATGCAATAAAAATTGAAACTTGTTTATAAATCTGTTATTTAAGGAAAAGGCATAGACTTCCTTTGAAAGAGGGGTTTTCCTGTCTTTTCTTTTTTTTTCCTAAGTAGGAGGTGAATAATAACATATTCCCACGGGTCACTCATCCATTTCCCTTTACCTTTGTTTCTAACACTTAATTGTCTTGCGTTAATGAGCATAACGTGAAATATCAACTCTTTAATTCTAAATATTGTACAATATTGCCTTCTTTCAAAATAAACAATATTTCAAAAATGTCCATTTTTTAAAGTTCCTGAGCCACCTAAGAAACCAGAAGAAGTGGCCCCTGTTTCTATTCCTAAAAAAGTGGAGCCCCCACCAACCAAAGGTAGAATAATATTTTTAAATCATAGTGTCTGTCTTCTTGTAATATTTTTCTGTTGGATGTCATGTTAAAAGTATCCTCTGTTATACATGTGTGTTACGTAATCTTGTGTGTGTAGTCTTCATTAATTTGTTGTAATAAATTATATAAGTATTTATATTTTTAAACTCCTTGCAAGGTTAATTTAGCCTCTGTTTTATGTATTTTATATAAAATACTCTTCTTTTTATTGTATTTAACAAAATATCCTCATACATGAAGCATATTAAATTACTTTCTAAATTCTTATATTCTTACTGAGAAATAACATTTTAATATGAGCTTAAATATAGGAGACTAGACTTCCCGCGTTGTTTCACGGTTGCTCTCTTTAAACTTCCTCAAGTTCCCAAGAAGCCAGAGCCAGAAGAGAAAAAGCCAGTTCCTATAACTAAGAAGGAAGCAGCTGCTCCCCCAAAAGGTACATCAGAACTAATCAAGGGGCCAGCTTTGCCGCAAGTGCCAATCTTGGCTTTAGATAGTTATTGCATGTTCTATGCTTGTGCTTCTAATTGGTGTCTTTTTCTTATTTGCTTCTTGTATTTTTCATATGTTGTCAGCCTTGGGCCATGCTCTGATATGTATTTTTATTTCTGCACATTCCAAAGACACATTTGTCCAAAAATGTTATTAAAAAAGTAACAATCTACTTTCTTAAAATTTTCATATTACTGGAATAATTATACAATGGGTATGTGCTTGTCTTGCACACAGCCCATCTGTGTATGATCTCTGGCAGCAAATATGGTAAACTAAGTCCCATTCCCAAGGTCAGGAAGTAATTCCTGATCACAGAAACAAGAGTATCTCCATCTTAGGGCGTACTAATTTAGACCCCAATACAAAAAAAAATTTGATCTTTCCTTACAGAGAGAGAATAAATATTTGTGAAATTCAATACTCACAGGCACATTTCCAATAAAAACTCTTTCACTGGTCAGTTATGGGATATTTTCTTGACAAACCACTTCATGAATTATGATATGATACTAAACAGGAACAATTAGAGAGTTTGAAGAACTGAATTGATAACAGTGCTGCTAAGATTGCCTCAGTTTCCGTAATAGCTAGAAATACCATCTGGGGACATTTCCTTTTGTCATTTTTCTTGAGACATTAATTGAATGTTAATATTTGCTATAAATATTGCAACTGCCAATTTAACTAGCCATATTTTGATGTAATATTTTCTTATAGGTATGTTTGGAAATGTACTAATCCTTGATTAGTTTATTGGTTTTGTCTTGTAGTGATAAATATATATTAGTTTATATAGTTTGATAAAGATATAAGCTGTCCACATTTAGTCAGAAAGCTATTCAGTTAGAATTCAGTATCATTCAACTTCAAAAAGTCAGGTTTCCTTAAATAAAATTTTAAGCAATGTTTACCAGGACTGACTTGCCAGGGTTCTGTTTTTTTCTCTGAATCTAATCTGGTTTTCTTTTTACTGAAACTATTGAATCTTTTAGATTTCTGGACCTTATTTTATACTCAAATGTTTTTTAGTTATTTCTCATTATACAATCATGAAATATAATGACTATATGAAATAATGTCATCATGATAAGGTCATATATTAAAACCAATATTACTGTAATTACTGATAAAAAATTTGATAAATACCAAAAACTTTGTAGTTCTTTTTTTTCAATAGTCTAATGTCTTTATAAACTCACTCATGATACACTTTGTGATCTTTACAACACTAAAGTTTGTCTTCTTGTTTTGCCAGAGTAGAAAAGTAACCACCATTAATGAGCTACATAAAAGTTTATGTTTTTGCTGGGGCCCACTAATAAAAGGGTTAGTGTCTGAATTAACATTCTGTTTTAAAACCTTTAAGTCCCAGAGGTGCCAAAGAAACCTGTGCCTGAGGAAAAGGTTCCTGTTCCTGCTGCAAAGAAAAAGGAAGTTCCACCAACTAAAGGTACAGTGACCTTCTTAGTAAAGAAAGCCTGTTTTTATGTCTTAAGTAAAAATGATTTTTGAGTTTTCTATTAACTTGACATAGTTTATGTCAAATTGAATGTTTTGTGCTGTGAGTGAAAATTCAACTGATGTGTCTGTCCATGGGTCTTCTTTCTTAAATTGTAACTGAACTTTGAAAAATAGAAAGACAATATAAAAATGCATGTCTTTTCAAGTTCCTGAAGTGCAGAAGAAAGTTGTCACAGAAGAGAAAATAATGATTGTTACCCAAAGAGAGGAATCTCCACCACCAGCAGGTACTTAATCTCATCTCCATGACAATACCCTGTCTTGCCCCCAAGCTTCTTTAATTGCATGTTTTCTTTAATGGGTCTGCAAGTTCTACATTGCTCATTTATTCTACCTTTCTGAGAATTTTAAGTCAAATAATGTCTTTCCCATGCCAGAAATACCTAAGAAGAAAGTTCCTGAAGTAAAAAGACCTGTTCCTCAGAAAGAAGAAGCCCCACCACCAAAAGGTACTATCTTACAGCTCCCTAAAAAAAATCTTTTGAATATTAAGTTCTAAGGCCAATAATAGTTTTGTTAGTTTTTTGACATGAAGATAATATGATGCATATCAGTGTTTGTGTTGGGCTTTAGTTAGATAACACTAAAGTTCTAAAAATGTATAATGTTTCTAATGTGCCAGCTTTGCCCAAGAAACTTGTTCCAGAGGAGAAAGTTCCAGTACTAGTTCCTGTGGCAAAGAAAGTTCCTCCTCCCCAAGGTAGGATTTGTCTCAAGCCTCTGACACAAACCCAGGAGCTTAGGAATTTTTACTTTTTTCCTACCATCTTATACACTTGGGTTCTCCACATAGAATCTATGTGCATCCTTGTAACTTTCGTTGACATGTAATTTGTTTTTTCATTTTGTTAGTCCAACTGTGATTTGTGTAAAGTTTTCACCCACACTTTAGGGAGAGAGACATGGTAAGCATCTTAGTGTTAAGCTTTCCAACTTTAATGCTTTTTTTAAAGCTGAAGTTTCCAAGAAAACCGTTGTACAAGAAAAACGATTTGTTGCAGAAGAAAAACGTTCCATTTCAGCTCCTCACAGAGTGGAAGTCACACAGCATGAAGGTACAGAAAAGGAGTAAATAAAGATATTAGTGTGTGTGTGTGTGTGTATACGTGTGTGTATCATCAGTGTTTTGTCTTCTTTTCAAAAGTGAGTTTGCCTCAGAAATTGTTTTTATTCGAGCCCACTTGCCATCTTTAGAGGCTGTCTTTTGTGTCCATATTCATTCTGTATTGTTCTAATAAAGTGAATGATGTCTTCCCTAAAAATGTGAATTTTTATAATTGCAAAATTGCAATCATTGAAAATATGGACATGTGGACATAATTAGAATATTCTTTTCATCTTGGGTTATACACCCACTTTATCTTCAATTTATTTCAGCTTTGGGGCCACACCCAGTGGTGCTCAGGCCTTACTCCTAGCTCTATGCAAGTACCAGAGATCAAAATTTGGTCGACTGCTGTACTGTAGCTCCTTCTTCTTTTTCTTTCTTATAATAAGGATGTATCATGATGCCACTCCCTAAGCAAAAAGAAGAAAATGATCTTTCTTGTTATTTAGTCTATCAGAGGCTGGATTTACATTAAACCTTATATTTTGAAGTATCTGCAGAGGAAGAATGGAGTTACTCTGAAGAGGAAAGAGTGTCTGTTTCAGTTTATACAAAAGAGGAAAGAGAGGAGGAGGTGGAGGAGGAGGAAGAAGCAGAAGTGGAGGAAGAGGAGGAAGAGGAAGTGGAGGTTACAGAATATGAAGGTAATGCAAATAGGCTAGAGAGGATCTAAACTCCTAATGAGATTTTTTTACAGATTGTTTATTAGATTAGTGAAAGCGAAACAAATTCAGTGAATGCCTATGGTTTCATTAATCTCTTGATTAAAACACAAGAGTAGGAAGCATTACTTAGAATAGACAATCAAATATTTATTATATATCACCTCTTACATGACTATATGGCAATGGAGTGGAAAAGGTTTCATATGAATACATAACTAAGCAAGTAGATACATCCATATACATTTATCCTTTATTAAGACTTGATTTGACTTCAATAAGATGCATTGACATTATCTTCAATTTGTAATATATCATCTAAAACTTTGGCCACAAAGTTGTGTTGATTACTTGCTCCTAAGTCCTGATTCAAAGTCTTAAAATGTACTTGAAATTATATTATATGATTTTATTCCAGGTAAAAAACGTCAAAACCATATTTGTGAGTTAAGCGATTAACATGTGAGACTACTTTCTGCTGTTTCATATATGGATAAAACAGCTATGCAATGTTAGATTAATTTATTGTTCAAATTTTTCTGAGTCTATAATTCTAGTTCTCTGTAGTTTTTATTCAGGACTGAACAAAGATTTGTTTCAGCTTTGAGATATCTATTTATTAAAAACTGATCATTTTACTGCTAATATCCATTATTCAGAATGCAACTATATATCAGAAACATGTTTTCTGTGATCTTTGCCTGTTGATTACAGAAAATTAAATAAGTTCCTTAACAAATTAACTCTCTTGCCAATGAAAAGATGAATACAATTGGACATTTAAATTTTCTGCAGTACATCTCGAAGTTTTTAAACACTTGGAATAGATGTCCATGTTAAATTCATATGTGTAATGACTTGAACAAAGCAAAATGAGACATGATCCCTAGAGGATGCCAGTCACTACTGTTATGCTTCCTGAGTGTTAGGCAAAAGTCAGGAGTCTGATAGAGTCCAAGACAGAAGGCCTCATAGCCTTCAGGACTATTTGAGGAACCAAAATATAACATAAATATAGGGAAAGTCGTCATTTCATTAAATTGATTTTAGCCATTGATACTATGTCTTCATTATTATGTTCTCATTGAATTCATCTAATTTCAGCCTTTGATATGATTCCAAATTATGATCATCAATGTCAGCCTTTGATGATAATAAATTTCTTTAAGTACTATAGAATTAAGTGATAAGGGCAGACATTATCATATTCTTCTGTTTTCATTAAGACCACAATATTTGGGGAGAAATAGTATAAAAAGACTAATTATAATTAGATTTTTCTTTCTAATAATTAAGTTAACTTAATATAGAAAGTCAAAACTCATAGGTAGATTCTTTTCTACCATGACTTTTCAAACACAATTGAAGGAATAATACTGTTTTTATAACCACTGTTGGCTTTTCTTATGTTGTATAGATCCCTTTTTTCTTATAAGCCTGTTTATGATTCTTTGTGTATGTTTTTGAACTGCAGTCTTCAAAACTATAGTGATCTATTTTTTAAATTATCTTCAAATTCTTGTGTTCTTAATCTAGACATTTTGTCTTGTAGTTGCCCCATTCTTCTTGTGACTATAAGCATTATCTTTATTATAATTAAATGTAAACATTCTATACTCTTTGTTAAGAAACGCACTTTGATTTAAAATATACTTCTTTGCGTATTTTGAAAAGGAATAAATAAGGATGTGGTAATTGTTGAACTTTTAATTACTCTTTGAAATAATGAATTACAGCTAAGACTAAATATGAAAAACTCTACAGCTCATTTTCTTAATATTGATATCTTTAAAGTGACAGAAGAGCCTGAAGAATATGTTGTAGAAGAAAAACTGCACTTTATTTCTAAGAGAGTAGAAGCTGAAACAATTGAAGGTATATCAGCTCTAGAATCAATTTTAACCTTACGTGTATTTGGTCTGTGTCATTCTATATGTTCTTATAGTGGATACCTCGTCTGTATTGTAAATGTTGATAAATGTTATGTCTAAATAAAATATAGACAGTTCTACAAGTATATTTTATAATCTTTTAAAGTGCCTGAGAAACTTGAGAAGAAAATCGTACCTAAACCGAAACTTCCTGCTAAAAGAGAGGAACCTCCACCAGCAAAAGGTACAATTTTCCCTCAAAGAAAGCCAATTATTTTAATAGCTCTAATAGGCTACTTATTTCCTTTCATTTTGTCAACAGTCACAGGTTCTCTCAATCCAAAAGCAGAGCATTTTTATATGGTATGATTTGATAGATTATTTTTCAGGTCTGGTAATATTTAAAAAAAATTCATATAAATGAATGTTAAAAGTGTGCCCAGACAGGGCCGGAGAGGTGGCGCAGCGGTAGGGCATTTGTCTTGCATGCAGCTGACTTAGGACAGGTCGCTGTTCCATCCCCCGGCATCCCATTGGGTCCCCCAAGCCAGGAGCAATTTCTGGGTGCCAAGCCAGGATTAACCCCTGAACATTACCAGGTGTGACCCAAAAACCAAAAAAGAAAAAGAAACGTAAAAGTGTGCCCAGAGCCAAAAGGTAACTTAGCAAAATATACTGAATAGGTGGGCCGGAGAGATAGGGTGTTTGTCTTGTACACAGCCAATTCAGGATGGACAGTGGTTCAATCCCTGTCATCCCACATGGTCTCCTGAGCCAGGAGTTATTTCTGAGCACAGAACCAGGAGTAGCCCCTGAGTGCACTGGGTGTGACCCGAAAATCAACCAACCAACCAAACAAACAAAACCACACTGAATGTTTGCATTTAGATGCAGGGAAACCTGTATACATAAACATTTTTGCTAAAGATGGCTATTAATAGTTCTGTATATGTGTACACTTTTTGAAAAGTGAAGTCTTTGCCATACATGTTGTTAGTTCTTTTTATATTGCACAGTAATATTATAAACCTCACTCTTTCTTAAAGTTCCTGAAGTACCTAAGAAAACTGTACCAGAAAAGAAAATTCCTGCTGTAGCTCCTAAAAAGGAAAAAGTGCTCCCAGCTAAAGGTATTTTGGAGTATCATCTATTCTTGTATGTTTGTCTTTTTTTTAATCTTAAATTGATATCCATGTTATTTACATGTTATAATATGGACCCCAAACTAAGTGTGTCTGTGTTTAAGATTTTTCATATGTTATGTTTGACTTGGCTGCCTAATATCTTTTAAGTGCCAGAAGAGCCAAAGAAACCAGTTCCAGAGAAAAAGGTTCCTCCAAAAGTGGCTAAGAAAGAAGAGCCTCCCCCTGCCAAAGGTAAACAAATCCCTCAGTATTTGTCTTATAGATACAGAAATGAGTCTTGTCTTTCTTTCATCCTCTTGCTGCTGTTTGGGGGTCACACCTTTTACTTGGAGATTACTGGTGTTGGTGGCAATGTGCCTTATTGCCTTGTCTGTGGGCAGTGTGTAACCTGTTGTAAAGTCTGTTTGTGTACATCTTATAAATTGTTATCCTATAAAATCACAGTACTTTCTGGCTAACACATATTTTAAACTCCACTTTGAGTAATGCAACTCCCTCATCCTAAAATTGTCTTTCAAGTGACTGAGAGGCACATGCAAATTACCCAGGAAGAAAAAATTCATGTTGCTGTAACTAAAAAAGAAGAGCCTACAAGAGCAAGAGGTACATGGGGCTTTCAATACATGGAATAGTGCACTCAATCAATTCTTTATCACTCAATTTGGGTATGAGTGTTTGTTCTTGTTGTCGGTGTTATCATTGTTACTTTATGCTTTCTATAATATATGCCAAGTCTTTTATGTTTGTGTCACTATTCAATGATTGTCTTTTTGTGGTTTGGATAAGGGAAACAGTTCTTAAAAGTGAAATCTGTCTTTAAAGTGCCAGAAGAACCCAAGAAACCTGTTCCAGAAGAAAGAGTTCTAAAACTTAAGCCTAAAAAAGAGGAGGAGCCACCCAAGAAAGGTATACCATCATTTTCAGAACTCTAAATAAGCATGTAGAGATTGAAACCAATCTAGTAATATTGAGGGCTATTAGTAAAAATAGTTTAAAAAAGCATTATAAGTAGTAATCCCATGTTTTTTTCATATTACTTCAAAACCACAAATTTATGATACCAGAAAGTACTGTTTTCCAAAAATAAATTTTTGTGAAGTCCTTTTTTGAAGTATGTATAGTTTTGCCTTGGAGTGCATTTGTCTTCCATTATGTCCTTATTTGTCTGTACGTTCAACTGTACCTCAAGCTTGCTTTATGTGGGAATCTTTAATAGAATTTAGTTTATAAAATCTTGGTATTTTTACATTGTGTCATTAGAAATTATGAAAATACCTGAGTATTAATGTGAAGAAACTTTGTGTTGTACACGTTTCTGTATAATACTTGTTTTAAAGTCACTGTTTATGCTGTCTAGTTGTCTTTTTTATCTTTGTCATAAATTACTTGATCTTCCTAAAATTATACATTGTCTTCTCAAAACTAAGTAGTTTAGAAAAATTATTCATATGTGTATTAGGACATAATTATCCTCTAATAGGTTGATTTTCATCCCATTTAAACAAAAATGTAAGAAACTGCATGGTGTCTAGTCCTCTTTGTCTTTGGGTTGTTGATACATAATATCTCTTAACATAGATTTGTTCAAAATCTTACAATTCACTTTAATAATTACTCTTTTTAAAGTGACTGAAATCAAGAAAAGAGCTATTACAGAAGAAAAAGTATCCATTGAAGTTCCCAAACGAGAACCTCGTCCCACTAAAGGTATATTATTCTTTGATCAAATAATAAAGAGGAAGCATGAAATTTCTCCAATTTTTACCTGCTACTTCTTAATCTGATTCTTATCCTTAATTTATTTATTATTATAAAGTTATCTAACACTTAAAACATCTTATAGCTTGAGTAGAAAGGACATTCGTACTCCCATGTAGTAAATCAGGCCTTATGATTGGCTTGGATGATGGATGGAGGCCTCTGTCTTTAGACTCTAGACCATGTGGCTCCACAACCCCGATTAACTGTCGGGTCTGTAGGTTCATGAGAGCAGCAGGTAGAGATTTCACTCACATGCAGGCTTCAGGAAGTAACAGCTTTATTCATACCCTAGCCACCACATGTGTGGCCTATATCATAGCCAATTAAGCATTCAGCTGTTCTTATCTAGCCCTGCATCTTAACTTCTCTCAGCCATCTTTCCTCTGCCCTCCAAGCTGGCAAAGGTCCAACCGGGCAAAAGCCAAAGACCAAACGCCTCTTTCCTCTGGGTCAAAGCCCTTAAGTACCTTTCCAAGACCCCTCCCAGGAAATGGGCAGGGTCTGCAGGTGAAGTTACAGGTCATAAGGCCTGATTTACTATAAATGGCAACCAAACTCTGACTTGAATCCTGGACCCAAAGTGCATTGTCAAAAAAAAAGTGCATTGTCAGCAAAAGGTGTGTGTTAGTTTAGCATCAGTGCATTTCAAGTGTAAGGCCCTAGGTTCAAAGCCTGGCACCACAAAGTACATTATCAATAATCATCCTATATGAGTCTCATAAAATGATACCTGTTATCAATATCATTCTAGAAGTAACAGTAGCAGAAGAGAAAAAATGGTCTTACACCCGAGAAGAAGAAACTGTTTCAGTGCAACGGGAAGAGGAGTATGAGGAATATGAGGGCTATGAAGAATATAAAGAATATGAGGAATATGAACCAGCAGAAGAATATGAGCAGTATGATGAATATGAGGAACGTGAACACTATGAAGAATATAAAGAGCATGAAGAATATATCACAGGTATGTGATAATACAAATTAGAAATCAGAAGTTATATTAAATATATGTAAAGTCCACTAAAGTAGAATTAAAAAATTTTATACCCAGAAAAATTTAGAAAAATTTATGTTTCACAAAGTTTTAACAGATCTGGAATTAAATTCTATTGGGGGAAAATACATCTATACATCTAAAAGTTACTGTTTTAATTCATATCCCCTTTTATTTTTTATACACAAAATATTGTTCTTTAATTTCTTCTTCCAAAAGGTCATGTGTTTAATATTAGCATACTCCAATCATCCCACTATATAACTAGACATTTCAAGACATCTCTTATACTGTGTTTTGCTATTACCCTGAATGACAGGTTGTTAAGAAAATATACTGATTTGGGGGTTGACACCAATGAAGTTGATGGAGGACTACCTTAAAAGATATACCAGAAGTCTCACGAACTAATTGTGTCTAATGAAAGTTAAATATGAGGTTCATAATTTTATGTCAAGATTTATTTCACTTGAATAATCCATTTCTATTGAATATTTAAATAAATGAATATTCATTAGATAATGTTATTGATACAAATTTATATTAATAATAGTAATATTTACTATTTCTCTTAATTTCACTGTTTATAACCTGAGAATATTTTATGTAGTTTTATAGGTAACTTTGGAAACTATTATATAGAAAAGATTTTCTACCATGATCTTTTCTATCCAAAAGTGAAATAAGAATTTTAATATGTAGAAGATAAGAATAACTGTATATTCAAAGTGAATAGCAGAAAGACATAAAATGTTTGTTTGTGTCTTTTTTATTGTGTTCTACTCTAACTTCTGATTCTCACTTACCTGTAAAGCATATGCTGCAGTATAAACAGAAGATACACTATTTTAATACTTTTGAGTCTACCTTTTTTTCTAGTGGATCAGAATAGGGTTTTTTGTTTGTTTGATTTTGTTGTTCTTGTTGTTCGTTTGTTTTTGTAACTTATTAAAAAGCTCTGAAGGGAGAGGAAGAAGTGTGTGATCACAAGAGCTTCTCCAGATTGGAAATAGGAAAGAAAAGAAACAGAAACAAGCAAGCAAGAAAAGTGTTCAAGGCAGAACACCTGGCTTTCAGAGCCTAATTCACTGACTTCATTAAGTCATGTCTTTTTAAATTTTATGCTATAATGTTTAACATTGCATTCCCTATATGTACTTTTCAAGAACCTGAGAAGCCTGTCCCAGTAAAGCCTGTGCAAGAAGAGCTGGTTCCCAAAAAACCAAAGGCACCAACACCTAAAGGTAGATTGAGACTAATTTTTTCAGTTCTGAGATATCTTTTGTGTCCTATATGTCTGTTAAGTGACAAATAGCTGTCATACTTTAAATCATGTGTGGTTGGCAATACTATGTCATACATCATGTTTGTTGACTTTTTGTTCTTACGACTCTTAAAAAATATCCTGTTGGATTTTTTAATCTATTAATATTGGTATTTTAAAGTGCCAAAGAAACCTGTTCCTGAAGAAAAAGCCCCAGGAATCATTCCTAAGAAACTCAAACCTCTACCACCAAAAGGTACATTGTAGAGTTGTAACTACCAGAATCATCTTTGTCTTTTATGTTCATGAGATGGTGTAATATCTTGTCTGTTGGTCTTGTCACTTTGTTTCTATTTTGTTTTGTTTTGCTGATGTGTTGTTCTGGTTGATTCTAATTCTTGCAATAAAGTTGTGTGTGTATTTTATTTACACAATATGTGTGTGGCTGGCTATAATACTCTTTAATAATATCTTTAAAGCACCTGAAGAATCAAAGAAAGTTGTTGAAGAAAAAATACACATTTCAATTACCAAACGTGAAAAAGAACAGGTGACTGAACCAGCGACTAAAGGTACAATAATTTCCTTCCTAGATTGTGATCTTTTCTAATATCTCTTTTAAAATCAAATTAGTCCTTAATGTTTTTGTTCTAATTCTTTGTTTTGTGTCTTTTAAGTTCTTACTTAAGAGTATATTGTTTGTTAAAAAAAAAAGAAAATACAGTATAAAAAAGATAATGTTGCCTTTCACAATAAAAGCTCTAAAAATAGATAAAAGTCATCTTAAATTATACCTAGTGTTTTATCCAGTAGCTGTGTGCTGCTCATAGAAATATATAATAGACTATTTTTGGATTCAATTTACTGGCCTTTTAGTATACTTTATCTAAATTGGTTCATCACAACTCTATCTACTTATGGATCTGAAAATTATTTTTAAAAGAGTGTATGCAAGATCATAATTTTTGCTACTCTTATTTATAAAGTATGAAGTAAATCCCATGCCATTTCAGAAAGTCTACTTATTCAAAAAGCAAATTTGGCATGTCATTAAAGACTATTTCCTTCTATAAGAGATAATAGATCAATAGACATCATTTCACATTTGAACATTACACTCTAAGACTTACATGAAAACTTCTTTATGTTTTGTTTATATTCTAGTATGTTTCAGAATCTTTTATGTGGAAAGTAAGTCTCTTATAAATGGACAGTTATGTATCAGGCTTCTCTCAAAGGAGAGGCACTTGAAAACATAAAAACTTTTCGATAAAATAAAGCAAACAGGGGCCCGGGAGATAGCATGGAGGTAAGGCGTTTGCCTTTCATGCAAAAGGTCATCGGTTCGAATCCCGGTGCCCCATATGGTCCCCCGTGCCTGCCAGGAGCAATTTCTGAGCATGGAGCCAGGAGTAACCCCTGAGCACTGCCGGGTGTGACCCAAAAAAAACAAGCAAAAATAAATAAATAAATAAAGCAAACAGTAATCAGGTGTCCTGTTCCAGATAATTAACTGTCCTTATACTTAATATTTCAAGTGCCCATGAAGCCCAAGAGAGTTGTCACAGAAGAAAAAGTACCCGTTCCTAAAAAAGAAGTAGCGGCACCTGTTAGAGGTACCTGATGATCTTAAATGTGTTGTTTGTCTTTATTTGTAAGGAATTCATGTTCAGTTCTATGTGGAAAGTTCTTTATCATAAAGAAAAGCCTGTTCTTGTGTACAAATGGTTGTTCCTGTAGTATCTTTAACTCTTTTGAGTAATTGAAAAATGTTCAACCTAAAAATGATATCTTTAAAGTGCCAGAAGTACCTAAAAGACAAGAACTAGAAGAGATTGCCTTTGAAGAGGAAGTGGTAACTCAAGTAGAGGAATATCAAGAAGAAGAGTACATCTACGAAGAAGAGGAACTTGTAACTGAAGAGGAAATTGTGCCTGTAACACCAGCCAAAGGTAGACTATTTCCTCTGAAAAGGCGTACACTGCACCATCGTTGGAGTCTGGGTGTCCAGATATATCAGACTCTTGGGTATTTTAACATTGATCACCAATCCTACCTATTTTCAAACCGAACACTCTTAGATGATAAAGTATAGTTTCTGCAGTTGATTTTTGGTTTTATATCTTTTCTACAACATTTCCAAAATTCTTAATATCTTTAAAGTGCCTGAAGTACCCAAGAAACCTGTTCCAGAAGAGAAGAAACCTGTTCCTGCTCCTCAAAAGAAGGCAGCCCCACCAGCTAAAGGTATATGACTACTTATATCATGGGCAAATAAAAAATGTTATCTGCATATACAGAATGAACTATCTCCTGAATACAAAAGTGTTATCTGTTACTGTCTATTGTTAGAATGTTAACTGTGCTTTGTTTAGATGTGCTATGACTAGTACATAGAATTTACCTATAAATAATATTTTTAAAGTGCCCGAGGCTCCAAAAAAGCCAGAGGACCAAGTGCTTATGCCCATTCCTAAAATATAAAAGGCCCCACAGCTAAAGATATACCTCTTTATAATTCATTACAGAGGCCATTAAAAATTTGTCCATGCATAGAAAGTGATGTCATTTCTTTGCCTACCATAAGATTCACACAGTCAATACCAGTACAAGGACCGTTTTTAGTTACAATCTCTGATTTTTACCATTGAAACATTCTTATGCTTAATACTTCAGTTTAAGGTTGTTAGCACATAAAGGATACTTATTATAATAGCAAAATGAATAGAATCACGATTTACCTGGCATTGTGTGTTGTCTTTTTTACTAGTCTGTTTTATTTTTCCGTGGTTTTCTGTGTGTTTTCTGGACTTTGTGGATGTTATTATATTCTATCTAAAGTGAAATTGTTAGATTATCTATAACATGTCCACTAAAGCCTACAATTAATGGACTCTTATTTATAAGTGAAAGGTGTGACTTTAACCTTATTTGATATCTTTAAAGTTCCAGAAGTACCCAAGAAACCTGTCCCAGAAAAGAAAGTGCCAACACCAGCTCCTAAGAAGGTGGAAGCACCACCTGCCAAAGGTACATGAATTTACAGAATTACAAATGTTTTATTTCAAAATTTCATCTGATTATAAAATTACTTGATTCAATCCCATGATTTTTGGATATGCATCTTTTTTGTTTGTTTGGTTTTTTTTGTTTTTTTTTTGTTTTTGAGTCACACCTGGCAGTGCTCAGGGGTTACTCCTGGCTCCATGCTCCGAAATTGCTCCTGGCAGACACAGGGCACCAGGATTCGAACCGATGACCTTTTGCATGAAAGGCAAACGCCTTACCTCCATGCTATCTCCCGGGCCCCAGATATGCATCTTTTGACCAAACAAAGGGCTATTTTAAACATCAAAATGCTTTGTTAATTTCCTTGGTCATCGTTTTACTACCTCAAGTTTTTTGAGACTGTACTTTAACTACAATTTTTAAGTTGTATAAAAAAATTTTTTCCAAATAATTTCTCTAAAGTCCCAGAAGTTCCCAAGAAGCTTGTTCCTGAGAAGAAGGTGCCAGTTCCTGTTCCTAAGAAAGAAGAAGCTCCACCTGCAAAAGGTACATGCCTTTACTATTTAAAGTACAGGAGAAATAAAACACTAATATATATGTGTTTACCAATCCCCCATAATATTATTAGTTTAAAATCTTTTGAGAAGCCAGATGCACCATGATTCTTTTTGCAATTTATTTCTTAAAAACATTAAAAAAACTTATTCTTAAAACCAAATAATATCTTTAAAGTACCAAAGGTGCCCAAGAAGCATATCCCAGAAGAAAAAGAACCAATACCTATTTCGAAAAAAGTAGAAGCTCCACCACCCAAAGGTATACTAATCTCTCATAGAACCAGGACAAAAAGGAGACTAACTGGTATTCTCTCAGCAAAGTACTAACCAGATCCAAATCTGCTTAGCTTCTGAGATCCAGTGAGATCAGGCATAATCAGGGTGCGTTGATCATAGACCCAAATAACTGGTATTCTACAGCGACTAATTTTGATTAATTCTTGATATTATTTTAATACAATAATTCATGTTATAATTACAGACATTTGCTTTTTCATGTTGCCACATTGTCTGAAATGTTGTGCATAAAAGTGATGCTCATTACAAATGAAAAAATTATCTTTAAAGTACCAAAGAAGCGTGAGCCAGTGCCAGTTCCTGTAGCTCTACCCCAGGAAGAGGAAGTGCCATTTGAAGAAGAAATTGTTCCTGAAGAGGAAACTCTACTTGAGGAAGAAGAAATTCTTCCAGAGGCAGAGGAAGTTCCTCCTGAAGAAGAATTTGTATCAGAAGAAGAAATTGTACCTGAAGAAGTTGTTCTCGAAATTAAACCTCAGGTGCCACGAGGTATAACATCTCTTCTTAGAATCATCAAAGTCTACTTCATGTTGAATTCCACCTTTCCATCTTTTTGTTCATCTCCAGTTTTGTCTATGTCTTAATCTGTTGTATCTAACTTTTAGCAACAGTCCGTATATGTGTGTTCTTATTAGTGAGTACCTGTCTACTGTAGCTGTTTTTTGTGAGTTCTGAGTGTCTTTTTCAAAAGTTAAACATTTAAAGTGCTGTGAAATATTTTACTAGATTGTAGTCTTATTCTTGGTTTTCTTTTAGTCATACTCATCTGTAATACTGTAATTGTGATTTTTAATGTTTTAAATGAATGTTTTTAAGTTCCTGAAGTGCCAAAGAAACCTGTACCTGAGAAGAAAGTCCCTGTTCCTGCTCCTAAAAAAGTGGAACCTCCACAACCCAAAGGTATATTTCCCCAGTAAATAGACATTTTCTTTTTTTTTTTTGGTTTTGGTTTTTGTTTTTGGGTCACACCCGGCAGTGCTCAGGGGTTACTCCTGGCTCCATGCTCAGAAATCGCTCCTGGCAGGCACAGGGGACCATATGGGGCACCGGGATTCGAACTGATGACCTTTGACATGAAAGGCAAACGCCTTACCTCCATGCTATCTCCCGGGCCCCGTAAATAGACATTTTCATCTGTAACTTTATCAGAAAAATTTTGGAAGAGCTAGGTTTCAGGAAAAATTATATTTATAAAGCGGAAGTCACGTTTTTACTTCTAAAAATGCCTATGAATATGGTATCTGCTTTTTTATGGATGTAAAGCAGTATTTGAGATAACGTATGAGAGATAAAATTCTCCAAAATTTATGCCAAACTTTCTTTCTACTTGAATTTCTATAATTTCACTAAACACCAAAATTATCATACAAATATTTTACAAAACTAAATGATATACCAAAATATTTTTCGAAATATGATAAATAAACTTTCCTAATTTACACCCTTTGGCATTTATAACATCAGGATATAAGAAAAAGAAAGATTAATATATTTGTTAAAACATGAGTACTAGTTTGTATCTTCTGATACAGACCTATAAATGGTAGCTCACAAAGTTTTATTTTAAACCTAGGTGTTTTTTTAATATTTTTACTTGTCCCGATTAAGCCCTTAAACCAATCTCAAACTTAAATTCTTCTATTAAACTTAGATACTAATATCTTTGTGTTCAGATGATACTTTATCTCTGAATGCATATAACAAAAGTCAACATGCCCAGTCAGCTCATGATATAGAATATAATAAAAATATTTATGCTTGAAAGATCAGTAATACATTTTTTGTAAAAAAAAAATTAGACATTAGAGCTTAAAACAAGTACTATATCTTCACTAGGCCAAAAGAATCATACATTCAGTGAAATGATGATACCAATCCTTTACTGGGTTTAAAGATTCAGAAATACTTCTGAGTGGACACTGATTTGATCAAATACTAGTGAAATTTAAGTGGATGAAATTAAATCAAATTACAATCTTTAATATTCAAAGAGGTGCTGATCTCTGGCTCTCTATACCAAATAGGTCATGTCACTCAGATTACCAACTTAACATTTGGTTTCTGTCCAAAGTCACTGTTGTGTGCTGGTCTTCCTATTTGTGAACTTCTTGTTTTGTCTCTTTTTATCCTTCACGTAATTTCTTATCACAAAACCATGTCTTTAAAGTGCCTGAGGTTAAGAAGAAGGTACCAGAGAAGAAAGTAACCATTCCCAAGAAGGAGGAGGCTCCTGCTGCCCCAGGTACTGCTCTTCCCAGTAAATCAGACTGTTGTTTCCTTCCTTCACCTGTAAGAGTCCAAATGTCTGTCTTGTTTTCATATTTATTAACATGTCTCTTTGCTAGACCCATTGTCTCTGTATCTGTGAAAATAAAATTGTAAAACAAAATAATATCTTTAAAGTGCCCGTGGTGACTAAGAAACCTGAACCAGAAAAGAAAGTGCCTCCTCCCAGTCCCAAGAAACCAGCAGCTCCTCCTGCCAAAGGTACCACACCGCCAAACATGGATGAATTTACTTCACTGATGTTGAACTGCAATGCCATCTGCAAAGGCGATTCAACATAAATGTTTGCACTATATAATCTATTATTTGCATTGTCATTAGTGACTTCTTATCCATGTTTGTGCTATGTCAGTGTTTGATTTTTTTGTCTATTTTATGTTGACTACATATGTTGTTTCTAAAATATTAAAAATACTACTAAATTCTTATATTCTTAAAGGGTCCATTGCTCTTCTTTAAAACGTGTAGAAACTCCAGCAGTGTAGAGAATATATCTTAATCTTAAACCTATCTATTTATATATTTATTTTGGTTTGGTGACTACATGTGGCAACACTTACAGCTTACTCCTGGTTCTGTGTCCAAAAATGACCCGTAGTGGGACTCAGGAGACCATATGGGGTACCAAGATTTAACTGAACCCCAGTGAAATATTTCTGAGGCAAGTGCCTTGTCCTCTTTACTATCGCTCTAGCTCCCAAACCTCTTTATTTCTGTGTGATTGCCAATTCTGTGAAATTTTGATGTCTTGTCTTGTGTGTATTCTTATACTCTTATATTGAAAATTGATAGCTTCGTTACCTTTAATTCTTTAGTTCTTGAACTTTAAGTGCCTAAAACAATCAATATCTTTTAAGTTCCTGAGGTGCCTAAGAAAATTGAGGAAAGAAGAATAATTCCCCCTAAAGAAGAGGAAGTTCCACCTGTTGAAGGTAGATGACTTTCTAAGAAAATCAGATTTTCAGAGTCATCATTGTCTTATAATTGTATAAAATTTGAAGTTTTATTTCACTTTAGATAACAAACTTATTCACACTCTAAAATTGTTATTTACATAAAAGAAATTATGCAAATTAAAACAAGAATCCTCTTTCTTACATACTTAGCCTGCTGTTTGTTGTTTAGTGCTAATGATTATCTTTAAAAGGAACTTCATTTTCTATGTTATATTTTTATAATAATTTGCTTGGTTGTTAACTGTGGAGTAAATATTTCCAAGAAAATCATTCCAGTTAAGATTGAGGATCTGATACAGAAATCTGACTTCTACTAAGAAAAAGATTAACTTGAGACAAATTCATTATGAGTAGAAATAATCAAAAATTGTTTTAACTAGATTCAGTTTGAGGTCCTTTCCAATTCTAAAATTTCCTGAAAGAACTAATCTATTTTGAAGATCCACTTGATGTTTTTTCAAGCCTACTAAAATTTTATATATATATTTGGAGTTAAGACAGGAGCTACCTCTGCTGATTGACAGTCTGTTTTTCAGAGATATCATTTTAACATTAATATTCGTGAGAATTTTAAAAATAATTTACAACATAATCATTTTTTTAAGTGTTTGAGGAGCCTGAAGAACCTGTTTCAGAGGAAGAGGTCTGGGAAGAGCCACCTAGCGTAGAGGAGTTTGAGGAAGTGGCGCCACCTAGAGGTATAGCCACTTTTATGAATTGGACTTTTGAAATACTTAATATATCAGATATTTCTCAGAATATTAGATAATATTTATCAGTATATTTCTCTTACATCATATCAATAATTTTAATATTAATTAATACAAGCACCTAAATATTTGTGTCTCTCTTTCTGCCCAATTGTATTGCATCTGCAATACAATGAAGAATGTGAAATAACTTTTATGTTATTGACATGTTAATGCTTTCTGGTCAGGGACTAATGCAATTATTTTATTCAGCTTTTAATCTTTAAGTATTTTTCCTCCTATACTTAAGAGAGATAGATCTGGTTTTTTGCCACTCACTTTTGCGAATAATCCATGTCTAATTGATATTATATTTGCAAATAAAATTTTCAAGTAATATGTTTCCAACTTTAGAGTACTGCTCTCTCTAAGCACTATATAGATTTATATCTAGAGACTATGCATATATATAATTACATTTAGTTGTCTAGTGTTGTTTTTAAATAAATCAATGTTTTGTGGCTTGTTTGGATTTTGTTTGTTTTGACTTTTTGGTAGATAATGTCTTGTTCTTTGCATGTCAGTTTTTAAAAATTCATAAAATATCTTTTAAGCGCCTGAAGTGGTTAAGAAAGCAGTACCTGAAACACCAGCTCCTGTTCCTAAAAAAGTGGAAGCACCACCTGCTAAAGGTATAACAAACACTGATGTATAATATCTTGAAATTCCAATTAATTTTTTTTTTGATAGTGGGAGGTAGGGGACTGTCTGAGAGTCCTCAGGTCCAAGGAACTCACCTAGGAATCTTAGTAGCTAGACCATACATTCAGCTCCAGGATCAGAGGATGCAGTGCTGATTTTGTCCTGCTGTGCCAGGGAATATTGTATCAGTAGTTCTGAGGAACTCCAGCTATGCTCGGAGAACAATATGGTGCCAGGAATCAGACCTTGGTCCTTGTTTGATGCATGTACCCCAGCTGCCACACTATCTCCTAACCCCAGCATTAATTTTTATTTTTAGGACACAATAAAATCACTTATTTGAGGCCAGAGAAATTACACAGCAGTAGGGCATTTGCCTTGCATGCAGCAATCCAGGACTGACGATGGTTCAAATCCTGGCATTTGGTATCCCATGCCTGCCCTGGCACCACCGGGAGTGACCTAAAAAAACCCCAAAACTTCATTCATTGTCACCATGTACCATAAATAATTCTATGTAATGCACTTCAGTCATAATACAAATTTTAAAAAATTCTATAAAAACAATCACTTATTTCATTCACCATTTTTAGCAAATCATTTAAGTAGAAAACTAAGCTGATTATAAACCAATAGAAATATATCTCCTTTCATTTATTTAGCTTTATTGAAATTGTAATAGATGATTATACATGTATATATGAATCAGTCCAAAATTTTCTAAAATATATTTTAAAATTACATTAATAATATACCTCTATACTAATGCTCACATCAGTAACTTCCCTTCAATAGTCTACTCCTAGATTTTATTTAAATTCTTGAGAATTGTTTTCTCATGTAATTACTTAGAATAATTGTTTATTCTATTATTTTATGAAAAGAAAATGTATTCTAATGCTATTTTAAATATCTTCACACCCCTCTGATAGTATTTGGTGGAAGCACATTATTATTATAATGTAATTATAATGTTAGAATATTATATATAATTATAATGTCCAGGAACATTATTTATTATAATTCAAGGCATTATTTCACAATGTCTACCTTTTTTTGTTTTCTAATTAGATTAGTATTTTAGTCATGCTCTTGGGTAATTAGATGATGCTGTTTCCCTATCAAAGTAGATATCTCAGATGCTATCATGGGACCCAGCAGAACATGATACCTCAAAAAAGTTTTAATCAAAATAAAAAGAATAGAAATATACTTAATATTGGTAATACCTGCTATTTTTTAAATGAAGCAATATGGACTCATTTTTTCAAAGATTTGTTTTAGTACGAATGAGTCATGGGGAAATTATCTTTATTGTCTGTAAATGTTTGTCTAATTGTGCTAAGTGACTCTCTAAAAATTAATTTAGTGATGTTGGCATTTCTGGTTTTTTGTTTTTTTTTTTTTTTGGTTTTTGGGTCACACCCGGCAGTACTCAGGGGTTACTCCTGGCTCCATGCTCAGAAATTGCTCCTGGCAGGCACGGGGGACCATATGGGGCACCGGGATTCGAACCGATGACCTTTTGCATGAAAGGCAAACGCCTTACCTCCATGCTATCTCCCGGGCCCGGCATTTCTGGTTTTTATTCATGTTTATTATGTAAGAGTGTCAGCTAATCAAAATATCTAATACCTTTAAAGTGCCAAAGAAAGTTCCTGAGGAAAAAGTACCTGTTCCTGTTCAGAAAAAAGAGGCAACTCCAGCTAAAGGTACATCTTTTCTAAACTTGATAATTCTGTTCATCTTTCTCACTAAAGTTTTATGTTTCATGTCTTATGTCTTGATTGTTTTGGTGTCTTTTGTCTATGAAAGATTACTCTTGGCATTCTTAAATATTAAAACTGTATCTTTAAAGTGCCTGAAATACAAAAGAAAGTCCCAGAAAAGAAAATTCCTGAAAAGAAAATTCCTGAAAAGAAAGTCCCTGAAAAGAAAGTCGCTTTGCCTAAAAAGGAAGATGTTCCCCCAACTAAAGGTACTTTTAGAAAGATCTTTGAACTTCAATGTATTGTTGAGTGAAAACTATTCTTCCTGTTGTTTTTATTTTGTAGTTTTAATTTATGTATTTATTTCGTGTTTTTAAAAGATAAGTATCTTAAAATAGGTGCTCTTTCAGGGAGAACTGTCCATGAAGAAAAAATAACAGTTGCCTTCCACAAAGAGGAAGTAGTAAAGGAACGAGCAGAATTAGAGTTAGTGGAAGCACAAGTGGAAGAACTTTTTGAAGAAGAAGAGTTCCACGAAGTTCAGGAGTATTTTGAAGAGGAAGAGTTCCATGAAGTAGAAGAATTTATCAAAGTAGAAGAACATAGATATCAAGAAGTCCACAAAGTTGAAGAAGTACAGAAAGTAATTGGGTTTCTAGAATCTGAAGAAGTGGAAGTATATGAAAAGCCCAAAACTCGACCTAAAGGTATAGGGAATTCTGTAGCTATTACAAATTGTTACACCTGCTCTAACTTGTTAAAATATATCTTATGTCTAGTTTAGTGTTACTAGATATCCAAAGATTTTCATGATAAATTTGTAATGCAAAACTTTAAACTTTTTTTTTAATTTTACTCAAAATTTAAGTAAGAATGATATATAATTGTTACAGATGCCAAAATAACTGACCAGTATCACTGAATGAAAAGGAAGAATCCTGGTTCTCACTGAGAGCTTTATGTGTCTAGTCAAAATGACCTTCCCTTTGTTTACATTCCAGTAATCTAGTCACAAATCAATAGAGCCAAAAATGCTGCCATGTTATGATAATTTTATTAGAAAGATGACATTAAAGAAATAAATTAATTGTTCATAACATCATTCATGTTCTTTTATATTTGGAAAAAATCATAATACAAATAAGTTTCACAATATTTTACACTCCATATTTTGCACAAATTTATAATATATATCTAACAAAAAAGACTGTATTTATAGTTTATATATTAAATATATAATATAAATAAAATCTTTAATTGAGTTGTTTCTAACAATAAATGTGACATAAATCTTAATATAAATATACTTTATAAGCTTACTGTGCTAGTTTTAGTAATCATGCACTGTAATACTTCGAGTTCATTTATATGAAAACACTAATATCTTTGAAGGGTCTGAGGTATCTGAGAAAATTATCCCTCCAAAAAAACCACCTGCCAAAGTTGTTCCTCAAAAAGAACCACCATCAAAAGGTATTTTATATTTGTAAAAATACTTACCTAATTTTATGTACAGTAATGCTTTTGTTGTTGTTTTACAAGTTTTCATCATAATTAATATTTTTCTTCTGTGTTTGGTGTTGTGGGTTTAGAAGCAATGTGTTTGATGTTGTAGGATTTAGAAACAATTAATATCTTTAAGTTAGCTGAAAGTTTAAAAAACTAAAAATTAAAAATAAAACACTGTCATTAGATCTCAAATATCCAAGATACATATAGCTATTAACCTAGTAATGAATCTAGCTTTCCTCTAATATTATGATATATTATAATAAGTTCATATCTTCCTCTTAATTTTAATAATAACCAAGTAATTCCATAGTTATTATGACTGTGATACTTTTCATTCCCTTGTGTTTTTGTTGTCATTTTTGTTCTCAAATTCATTTTAAATTTTGGAGCATAGAGTGATGTTTTTATTTTAGACTGTGACTCTTAGGTGTTCTGTGTTTGCTTTTATCTTATGCTTTGCTTATGAAACAGTCTTTATGAATAGTCAAAAGTAAAATATACTATTATTACTATCTTTAAAGTACATGAAGAGCCCAAGAAAATTGTGGTTGAAGAAAAAGTTCATGTCCCTGAAGAACCCAAAGTTCCACCAGCTAAAGGTACCTGCCTTTGCTGATTCTCCATTTAGATAAGCCCCTTTTTACTTGCTGACAATAATGAAGAAAGAAAGCCTCAATTTGGATGAATGATACAACTTTCAGTTTATGTTTGGAACCATAAGCTTCCTTTTGGGGATGATCTTTCCATGCTCTTGTTCAGTTGCTTATTCTTAAGCTATAATGAAACAAAGTTGACTGTTAGCTTATTTTTCAAAAATAATTTATTTTGGAAATCATCAGCAAGTAACACTAGAGACAAGTAATCATGTTTAAGTTCTAACCAAATGGATACTATTATAAAAAAAATTCCATGAAAATTAAAAAAACTAGGATTGATTGGGAAGGTCATCTAGTGTTTGACTCATTATCTTGGTGACTTCCAATTTTGTATGCTCATTTTAATCTTGGTAATTGATATGTAGTCTTAAAATGAAACAATTATATTTAAAGCACCAGAAGTTCCTAAGAAAATTGTTCCAGAAGAAAAGATTCGAAAAGAAGCTGTTCCTAAAAAGCCTGAAGTTCCTCCAGCCAAAGGTATATACTGATACTAATCCTAACATGCAATAATTCTTTATTCAGTTAATCATGATTTTATCTATTATAAATATTGTACATATATTATTAACACTTTATTTACTAATATCTTTAAAGTTTCTGTTGAGCCTAATAGAGCATTCAAGAAGAAATTTTTTTCTACAATTCTTTCCAAAAGCATCAAAATTCTAATTACAATAGAAACATTGTTCTCTTTCATTTTCTTTGAATACTTAAAGTCAGTGTTTTTTGTTAATGAGTAAATATACTAACATCTATCTGACAAGGAATACTTTCCCCCCAAAGTAATTAAAGTAATAGCCTTACATTTATAACACTGCTTGATTTTAGAAGTCATTTTGTCTCATTACATTTATCATCACATTGTCTTGTTAACCTGTAAAGTCTTTTACTGAGGCAATTTATTTTCTCAGACAATATAGTTATTTAGCTTAACTTCATATTATTTAATTAGATTTTATATAATAAAGCTATTCATCTTATTTTTTTCACTCTTCACAACAATCACTAGAAACATTTTGGCAGTATTGTTGAAACTGGCACAAATTTCCAAGGTCACTCAAGCCATTTTTTGTTTTCATGCTAAATTGTCTGTAACTTTAGCAACAAAACCAGAAGAGTAATTAAATGTCCTGAATACAGTATTGAAGTATCCACAGTCAGGATATTCTTCCATTTATTTAAATCTAAAAAATAAAATCCCTCTTTGTTTCTGATGAGTCTATATAACTAGTAAAGTGCTTGCCTTGCACACAACTGTCCCAGGTTCCATCCCTGACAACATATCACGGCCAGCAGTGATCCTGGAAGACAGAAGCAGGAGTTAACATTAAACACAAGTCAGGTGTGACTCAAAAGGCATAAAAATTCTTCATGAACTCATTTTGTCACTGACAAAATTAGAGTATGATAACAGCATATGATGACTCCCTCTTCTGATTATCCTTTTCTATACTTAAGTTTTATTGACATCACGTATAATTTCTTCCTAAATGCAGAATATTTATTCTCTTCACCTTTTTATTTTCTAAATATGTCATTGTTTTTGTCTTTTTTACTTTCAATCAAAATGATGTTGTGTGCATATAAAGTTAAGAAATCAGATAGGGTTTGTAAAATAGCTAGTTTCCTAGAATACTTCTAAACTAAAAAGCTTCTAGTTTCTTAGAAAACTAGAAAGGGGAAGGACTTGTACGAATTTTGAGTAGGTCAATTATAGGAGGAGAACTCCCAATGTATAATTTAATATAGACACTGTTCTTTATAGCCAAAATCTGTTGAATTTGATGTAATTTGGAATTTTACCAATAACTTTTTGTAAAGAAAGTAAAATAATTATTTAATCCCTGGCCAGAAATTTCTGAAAATTTCACATCACATTCATTAAGAAATACTGAGGGTGGGGCAGAGAGATAGCATGGAGGTAGAGTGTTTGCCTTGCATGCAAAAGAACGGTGGTTCGAGTCCCTCCATCCCATATGGTGCCCCCACCTCGAGCCTGCGAGGAGCGATCTCTGAGCGTAGAGCCAGGAAGAACCACTGAGCGATTCTGGGTGTGATCCAACACCCCCCCAAATACTGAGAGGGATCAGAGAAATAGTACAGATGATAAGGCATGCATGTGCCTTGCATTAGCTGACCCCAGTTTAATCCTCAGCACCACATGGTCCCTAGAGCATTTTTGAGTTCATTCCAGGCAGCTCCCAAGCACTACCTGGTGTAATGTTACCCTGGAAGCACCACATAAGTTCTACTAGGGTGGTCCAAGTATTCCCTACCGATATTAGGGCTTGAGTAGCACTTCATCTTTGGTTCATGCTGAACACGGTCTTGTTCACCAAAAAATCACCAGGAGTAATCTCTAACTCTCTGAGAAACATCACTCTGGAGGCCCCCACCTATACAACAAAAGAAATGCTGACAATCCTATTTAAAAAAATGCACTGAGGCAATCTACTTTTGTCACTAATTTGTGTCTATGTATTACTGAAAATTTGAGTGATGACTATGTAATATGTATCATGTTTTAATACTAATCTTTACCCTCCTTAAAACATTTCTAATTATGTAAATACTAATATCTTTTAGTTTATAAAGTGGCTGAAAAATCAGACCCAGAAGAAAAATTTCTTGTGATTTATCCTCAAAAGACAACTGAAAAGTCAAAAGGTATATAAAACACCAGTCTAATGAAAAAATTTTGGAGACTAATTTTAAAAGCTCAAGCTCAATAATTTTAACCCTTTACAATTGTTACTATATTCATATTTTAAGTGCCCGAACCACCCAAGAAAGTTGTTCCAGAGGACAAAATATATATGACAAAAAAGAGAGAAATGCCAGCAATTAAAGGTACATTCAACCACATCACACTTGAATAGATATATTTGCCCTCGAAATTCAAAAATAAGCAAGTTATATATTTTAATATTTTACAATGTCTAAGTGTAAACCTTCTAATATCTTATATTAGAGTCTATATAACCATGGCTGGAGCATTGACTCAGTGGTAGGGTCTTGCAACTGGCTGACCCAGGATGGACCTCTCGGTTTGATCCCCGGTGTCCCATATGGTCTCCCAAGGCAGGAACGATTTCTGCGCACATAGCCAGGTGTAATCCCTTAGTGTAACCGGTGTGGCCTCCCTCTCCACCAAAAAAGAGTCATATAACCAGAGAAGTGCTTCCAGTGGTGGAGTTATCAGTGATTGTTCTCAAAATCTCAGAACATCATCCAACAGAAGATATAACTCTTATTTACAAAAAAAAGATGAAGAAGAAATACCTTCTTAATTAGGTGCCCAAAATTTTAAAAAGAAGCATTTTCATTCCAAAAATTGTCTTTCTCACTCATATAACATAGAGATAGACTTTTAAATGAACATAACATTTTTCATTTAAAGTCACCTATCTGTTAATATACATAATAATATATGTTTTCTTTCAAGAATTATTTTTTATCTTTCTCAATTAAAAATACTAATATCTTTAAAGAGTTGGATATCTCCAAAGAAGTTGTTCCAGAGAAACAAGATGATGTTGTCCAAAGGAGAAAAACAACCCCATCAAAAGGTACAAGCCAGAAGAAAAAACAAAGTTGTCTTTCTAATTTCTTGATTCTAGTACATTTAACTTTCTTAAAAATACTAATATCTTTGAAGCTCCAGTACTCAGTAAGTTGTTTCAGAGAAGTGGGTTTTACAAGGAAGCTGCTTAAACAAGGGTATACATCCCCATAACTCATTAATGAAAAATAAAGGAATAAAGTCTTTAACTCGGACACTTGGAAAATACTTTGGACTATAAAAGTTTGTCTATGATGCTCCCACAGAAAATACCTAAAAACATAGTGTCCAGGAAGATGGTTCAAATGGTGGGATTCAGTACAAGTCCCTGAATTCAATCTCTAGCACCATATGCTGGCCCCACTCTCACACAGGCACTGTCAGACATAGCTGTGGTAACCCAGAGCTTTGCTGGTTATGGTCCCCAAAAAGTGATTTCTAAAAGGGAAAGAAAATACGTACAATAGAATACAGACATGACACAGATGAAATTTTCAATTGGAAATTAGTATTACTATTACTTTAAATATGAAACATCAGACTAGCTAAAAAATATTCTATGAGGATACTCTGAAATTATATCCCTGAAACTAATCCCTGAATTAACTAAACCAGTTCCATCAAGTAAGAAGATTCTAAATCATTAATTCAACTTTTTTAATAGAGTTGAAATTCTAGGTCCTGATAGAATTACTATTTTCTTAAAGTAGACTTACTACTAAAAGTCAGCATAAGAATTTAAAATAATAGCCTGAGTAATAGTGTAATGGGTAGGACAATTGCCTTGCATGCGGCCAACCTGGATTCAACCCCTTGCATCCCAAATGGTCTCCTGATCCTGCAAGGAATAAATCCTGAGTGCATAGCCAGGAGTAATCCCTGAGCACTGCCAGGTATGACCCAAAACCAAATAAATAAATAAATTTAAAATAAATTTTTCATAAGACAAATATCTTATGTATCATAAATGTATATATTAGTAAACTGTTTTTTAAGGAATCTAGACTTATTATGATGATCATTTTAAATCATACGTACTATTAAATAAAATATTAATATTATTAGATTTGAAACAAATATCTGTTATATGAATTACATGTAAATATAAATAAATTTATTGTATTAAATCTCATTATAACTATTCTATCTACAGTATAAAATTCTCCTGACACTTTTAAAATCAAGGCAATTAAAAACAATACGAATTTAAGTTGAAATTGTGCCTGAATGCCTATTTGCTTTTCACATCTTTTATCTCTTAAAGTTTCATGAATTATTTCATTTTGATTATCTTTGATAAATTAAGAGGTGAGAAAGTTTTAAAATAATAGTAATGACAACTTCTTTACAAAATCCATGTTCTTTAACTTAAAGATTATATAAATACTTTGACATTGTTTTTTTCATTTCAAATATTTGAGATGTTGACTCTAAGCTTGAAAAATAATTCCTTTTCTAAATTGTCCAAAGTGAGTGTACAAAATGAAACTTTTATAGATAGGTATCTGTCTTTTCTTCTCACTCAAGTCAATTCTTCCCTATAAAAATCATATTGTATGATCTCATTTTTCTATGCATCTACAAAATTTGTCATTTTATCTATGAAATAAAATAAATAATTATGACATTACCTCAAGTTACCAAGAAAATAACTCCTGAAAATCAAATAGTCATTCTGTTAAAATAGAATTGGCTTCTTGAGGCAGAAAGGGTTCACAGTCTGGGCATTCCTATAGGTGAGGTCACAACCAAAACTCTATTTCTCGTCACCATACTAAAGTACAAAGCAATGTCTGGAAAGTGCCTAAACCCTTTCAAGAAATAGCTCCTATAAAGGAAACACCCGTGACAGATCCCCTAAATCTAAAATACAATTCACTAAAGGTATCATTATTTAATGTATAAGTCTTTATACAATAAATATAGTCTTCCCTCATTAAAGAAATGTCTACTGTATGCTAGGAGCTAGGAAATAACAAACAAGGACAAATGAGATAGAATTCTTTTCCTTCAGACTGTATACCTTGCATAACTGAAGGAAGTTTCCTTGTAGTCCTTAAGATCACTGGTTCAGTTAATAGGTTCTACTTCTCAACTAATCTCTTAATTGCTAAATCGTATACTAATATCTTCAAAGCACCAGATGTTATGAAAGAAGTTGCTCCTGAAGTTGAAGTATCTGAGGATATTCCTACAGAGCCAGAACCTCCATCTGTGAAAGGTATATGTCACCTCTGAACCGATGTTAAAGAAGAAATCATGTCTTCTGCTCTTAAAACTATCTTCTAGTGTTCATCATAGCCCCTACATGGAAAATTACTAATATTGCTGGCACCCGATTCTACAAATGTTTCCTGTCAAAAATTTTATTAATGTTCCTGTTGCAACAGAAAATTCTTACTAAAAGTATTCTTTTGAGATACTGACACACACCTAACAAAGAAGAACTTCAGTGTCAGGAAAGGGTGAGCACCTTTCCCAGGGACCTACTAACCCCATTACACTTAGCTAGTCAGGAAGGGAGAAAAGATAAGCAAGAAGAAACTCCTACGAAGCTGTATTTGTATCTTAAGTGTGGTCATAATTTTTAATTTTAACACTTAATGTGAACTACTAATATCTTTAAAGTGCCTGAGACGCCTCAAGAAGTTGTTCCTGAGAGGAAAGTTCTTTCCCCCAAAAGACAACAATCATCAGTTAAAGGTATACATTATCATACATTTCAGTTCAAGAAGAAACAGCTTTTGTAGTCTTGAAAATATTTCGCATTTTCATCCACTAAATGCTAAAATATTAATTTCTTAAAGTTCCTGAAGCTCCCCAAGAAATTTTTCCTGAAAAGAAAACATACATGATTCCTCATCAAAAGCCTGAAGTCCCTCTTAATGAAGGTAGATATGGCTGGAAGTTTTAGGGTCTGAAAAAAATGTCTTATTCTGTAAGCATGTTTCCTATTTATTATGATACATATGAACTCTAGATAACAAAAAATATTAATTACTTCAAAGTTCCTGAGTTTTCAACAGGACTTGTTCAAGAAAGGAAAATTTCATTTTTTAAAAATCTGCAATCACAATAGAATCTACTTTTTTTTCCAGAAATGTTTTTGAATTGTGTATGTGTTTTTGCATGTTTTAATACTATGGCTCAAGTGTAAATTTACTAATATCTTTCAAGTGTCTGAGGAGCGTCAAGAAGTTGTCCCTGAAAAGAAAACAACAGTGAGGCCTCCTAAAAAGCCTGAAGTCTCACCTGATAAAGGTTTGTCACTCACTTTAGGCTTTAAAACACACAGCTCTTCTCTCTTGAAAAACAGTTTGTGTCTTTGTGTCTTTTACAACTCCTCAGTGTAATTTTACTAATATCTTTTAAGTGCCTGAGATTCCTAAAGAAGTTGTCCCTGAAAAGAAAGTTTCTGTGATTCCTAAAAAACCTGAAGTCCCACCTGCTCCAGGTTTGTTACTCACCTAGGGCTTGAAAATCTAAAGCTATCTTGAAAGGTTTTTTTGTCTGGTCTGCACAACTTCACAGTGTAATTTTACTAATATTGTTTAAGTGCCAGAAGTTCCCAAGGAAGCTGTCCCTGAAAAGAAAGCAACAGTGAAGCCTCCTAAAAAACCTGAAGTCCCACCTGCTCCAGGTTGGTCACTCACCTTAGGCTTGAAAACACAAAGCTCTTCTTTCTTGAAAAGATTTTGTGTCTTTGGTCTTCACAACTCCTCCATGTAAGTTTACTAATATCTTTTAAGTGCCTGAGGTTCCCAAGGAAGATGTCCCTGAGAAGAAAGTATCTGTGGCACCTCCTAAAAAGCCTGAAGTTCCACCTGCTAAAGGTAGAGCTGCTCTGTGTCTCTGTGTCTGATACTGTCCATTTGTCTTTACTTCACCTACTCATGAAAAACTAATATCTTTAAAGTACCTGAAGTGCCAAAGGCAGCTGTCCCAGAAAAGAAGGTGCCTGAAGTGATTCCTCCCAAACCAGAAAGTCCTCCCCCTGAAGGTAATGTCAACTCTGTACGTCCTGGCTAGAGAAATACTTGCTGCTGTAGCTAGACAACTATCATCTTCAACTCCAATAACTTAATTATAAGAAAAAAACATTAGCTCTACAATATATCTTGGTGCATGACTAATGATTTTCAATCATGTTCTCCTTTACTAAACACAAATTACCTCTATTTTTGAAGTGCCCGAGGTACCGCCAAAGGAAGCTGTTCCTGAAAAGAAGGTTCCTGTTTCTCCTCCTAAGAAGCCAGAAGCTCCACCTCCTAAAGGTATTTATTCTTTAATGTTGTTGGTCATGTGTTTCAGGGTAAGGTAGAAGGAGTAGATTGTCTGAAAAGATATAATGTCCTTGGGTAAATATATTGTCACAAATTGTACATTCTTGGGTAAATGTGTTGTCAGAACTCCCCTTTTATCATTTCAAACTATATGTTAACTAATATCTTCTAAGTTATGGAAGTTCCTAAAGAAGTTGTACCTGAAAAGAAAGTGTCTTTGGCTGTGCGCACCAAACCAGAAGCCTCACCTACTACTCTGTTAAGATGAAAAAAAAAATACTCTTTTGTTCTTCAGAATAACTATAATATAAACCTTCACTAATCTTACATTTTTATGTGCTAACATGCTTTAAGTGCCTGAAACAGCTCATGAAATTGTCCAACAAAATAACACTTCAGATGTTGGGAAAAATGAAGTCATGAAATTCGCTTATACAGGGATGGATATAGCAAGGATTGTGCTAAATGAAATATCTCAGAGGGAGAGGGATAGACATAGAATAACATCACACATAGTAAGGCAATAATACCCACTACAATAGAGATGAGGGCTAAAAGGACCAAATGTGGTAGGAAACTTGCCACAAAGAACAAGGAGTGTAGTTAAAGAAGGGTCCACTATGAGAATGATAGTGGAAATTATCAGTCTGGACAAAATATGGGTATTGACAGGGGTAAAGTGATGTGTATGTTACCCCTTCATTACCAATAGTGCAAACCATAGAGTCAAAAAGGAAAAAGAAAAAGAGAAGTAAAATGTCTGCCCCAAAGCAGCCAGTGGAGGCAATGGGAGAGAAACTGGGGACATTGGTGACAGGAAATATGCATTATTGAAGGGTGGTGTACATTCTATGACTAAAACTAAATCATGAATAATTTTTAACCACAGTGCTTATATAAAGTAATTATCAAAAATATCATTTTCATGGGGCCCAAGCAGTGGTGCAGCAGTAGGGCATTTGTCTTGCAAACAGCTGACTTAGGACAGACAGATTAAATTTCCCAGCACTCCATATGGTCCCTGAAACCAGGAGCAATTTCTGAGTGCATATCCAGGAGTAACCTCTGAATGTCACTGGGTGTGGCCCAAAAACCAAAAAAAAAAAAATCACTTTCAAAGCACCACCCAGAGAAACCTGAGATGCCTTCCTGTCTCCCCACCTGTCTCAAGTCTATGCTAATTAATCCTCACTTCATTTTGTAGAACAGACTACTTCCATCTATGAGAATGATTTTAGAAGCATTATTTATACTAATAATAAAAACTACTAATATCTTTCAACTGCCTGAAACTTTCCAAGAGGTTGTCCCAGAAAACAAAGCTCTCCAAGTACTGCCCAAGGAAACAGAAGCTCTACCTGTTACATATACATGTTAGCCTTGACATCATTATTTCACAAAGCTCTCTCTTCTGTTCTTGAAATGTTTTAGTGCACTGCACTTCATTCAATGTAAAACTAATATCTTTAAAGCACATGAAGTTCCTCAAGAAGTTGTCCCAGAAAAGAAAGTGCCCAAGACACGGCCCAAAAAAACAGAAGCCCCACCAGTTTCAGGTATTTTTACCCATTTACTCTACAGGAATAAAAGTACCTCTATTGACCTTAAAAATAATTTTAGTTCATTGATGTCATTAACATAACTGTAAAACTATTAATATCTTTCAAGTATCTGAGGTTCAAGAAATTGTCCCAGAAAGGAAAACACCAGAGTCGCCTCTTAAAAAGCCTGAAGTCCCCCAAGTCACAGGTATTTTCTGCTCATCTCAGACTTAAGAAGATATAACACATCTGTCCTTGGAAATATTTTGTGATAGGATATTAACTCCTCAGTGTAATTGTACTAATATCTTTTAAGTGCCCGAGCCCGAGGCTCCCAAAGAAGTTGTCCCAGAAAAGAAAACACCAGAGTTTCCTCCTAAAAAGCCTGAAGTCCCACATGTCACAGGTATCTGTCACTGATCTTACACTTAAGAAGATATAACATATGTGCCCTTGAAAATAATTTATGCTGTGTCTCATAACTCCTCAGTGTAACTTTACTAATATCTTTTAAGCTCCCAAAGAAGTTGTCTCTGAGGAGAGAGATTCGGTGGTTCCTCCTAAAAAGCCTGAAGTCCCACCTGCTCCAGGTTTGCTTTAAAACACAAGTTATTCTCTTGGAAAAAATTTGTGTGAGTCTAACATCAACCTGACTATAATCTTACTAATATCTTTCAAGTTCCTGAGGCTCCCAAAGAAGTTGTCCCTGAAAAGAAAGTTTCTGTGATACCTACTAAAAAGCCTGAAGTCACAGCTACCAAAGGTTTGTCACTCACCTTAGGCTTTAAAACAAAGGACTCTTCTCTCTTGAAAATATTTTGTGTCTCTGGTCTTCACAATTCCCTAGAGTAATTTTACTAATATCTTTTAAGTACCCGAGGTTCCTAAGGAAGTTGTCCCTGAGAAGAAAGTATCTGTGGCACCTCCTAAAAAGCCTTCTGAAGTCCCACCTGCTCCAGGTTGGTCACTGACCTTAGGCTTGAAAACACAAAGCTCTTCTTTCTTGAAAAGATGTTGTGTCTTTGGTCTTCACAACTCCTCCATGTAATTTTACTAATATCTTTTAAGTGTCTGAGGTTCCCAAGGAAGATGTCCCTGAGAAGAAAGTATCTGTGGCACCTCCTAAAAAGCCTGAAGTTCCACCTGCTACAGGTCTGTCCCTAAGTTAAGCTTTAAAAAAACAAAGCTCTCTTGAAAAGATTTTGTATCTGTGATCTCCACATCTCCTCAATATAATTTTACTAATATCTTTTAAGTGCCTGAGGTTCTTAAAGAAGTTGTCCCTGAAAAGAAAGTATCTGTGGCTCCTCCTAAAAAGCCTGAAGTCCCACCTGCTACAGGTCTGTCCCTCAGTTAAGCTTCAAAACACAAAGCTCTCTTGAAAAGATTTTGTATCTGTGATCTCCACACCTCCTCAATGTAATTTTACTAATATCTTTTAAGTGCCTATGGTTCCCAAAGACGTTGTCCCTGAAAAGAAAGTTTCTGTGACTCCTCCTAAAAAGACTGAAGCCCCACCTGCTAAAGGTTTGTTACTCACTTTAGGCTGGAAAATATAAAGCTCTCTTGAAAATATTTTGTGTCTGTTGTGTCTTCACAAGTCTTCAATGTAATTTTACTAATATCTTCTAAGTGCCCGAGGTTCCCAAGGAAGTTGTCCCTGAAAAGAAAGTTTCTGTGGTACCTCCTAAAAAACCTGAAGTCCCACCTGCTCCAGGTGTGTCACTCACTGTAGGCTTTAAAAAAAAATATTCTTCTCTCTTGAAAAAAAATTGTGTTTCTGGTCTTCACAACTCCCCAGTGAAATTTTACTAATATCTTTTAAGTGCCAGAAGTTCCCAAGGAAGCTGTGCCTGAAAAGAAAGCAACAGTGAAGCCTCCTAAAAAACCTGAAGTCCCGCCTGCAACAGGTTTGTCACTTACCTTAGGCTTTAAAACAAAAAACTCTTCTCTCTTGAAAAGATTTTGTGTCTCTGGTCTTCACAATTCCCTAGAGTAATTTTACTAATATCTTTTAAGTGCCTGAAGTTCCCAAAGAAGTTGTCCCTGAAAAGAAAGCAACAGTGAAGCCTCCTAAAAAACCTGAAGTCCCACCTGCTCCAGGTTGGTCACTCACCTTAGGCTTGAAAACACAAAGCTCTTCTTTCTTGAAAAGATTTTGTGTCTTTGGTCTTCACAACTCCTCCATGTAATTTTACTAATATCTTTTAAGTGCCTGAGGTTTTCAAGGAAGATGTCCCTGAGAAGAAAGTATCTGTGGCACCTCCTAAAAAGCCTGAAGTTCCACCTGCTAAAGGTAGAGCTGCTCTGTGTCTCTGTGTCTGATACTGTCCATTTGTCTTTACTTCACCTAATCATGAAAAACTAATATCTTTAAAGTGCCTGAAGTGCCAAAGGCAGCTGTCCCAGAAAAGAAGGTGCCTGAAGTGATTCCTCCCAAACCTGAAAGTCCACCCCCTGAAGGTAATAATGAAAGATCAAACTAGTACTTATTTAAAAAAAAAAAAAAAAACTTTCTCTTGTGTTTAACAATCTTTACTTCTTTTGCAAATAATTCATATTCCTTCGCCAATAAGAGTGCTAAAATGAACTTGTATTTTTAAAGTGTATGAGGAACCTGAAGAAATTGCCCCAGAAGAGCCTTTGGCAGAAGTTGTGGAAGAGCCAGAGCCGGCTGCTCCTCCAAAAGGTAGTAAACCAGATGGAAGGTAGCCTTAGTCAATCTGCCAATCTCGCGCCTTCTTCCACAAATTCTTGGCATTTTAAACTTTTTTGTGGTAATATTCGCTCATCTTCACTGGTCCTAAGACATAAATTCCAATATCTTTAGTGACTGAGCCACCTAAGAAACTTGCCCCAGAAAAGAAACCTCCTGCTGCTGTTGCCAAAAAACCTGAACCACCCTCCGTGAAAGGTATTTTGTACTACCACTAACTTTCCATAAGAATGTGTCTCTTTAAAATAACGTTCCCCTTTCCTAGTTAATGGTTTCCAATAGCATTAAAACTGTCAGTTAAAATCTACTAATATCTTTTAAAGTACCTGAAGTACCTAAGAAGGTTGTTCCTGAAAAGAAAGTGCCTCCTCCAGTGGTTCCCAAAAAGCCAGAAGTCCCAGCTGCTAAAGGTATATATAAGCAGTCCATCTTTTCACTGAAATAGAGATACCATTAAACTCTTAAAAAGTGTTTTGTTCTGCGTAAGTGTTATGAATGTTCACTAGCCCCAATGTTTCATATGTTAAAATACTAATATCTTTAAAGTGCCAGAAGTTCCAAAAGAAGTTGTTCCAGAAAAGAAGGTAGCTGTTTCTCAAAAGCCAGAAGTTCCACCAGCTAAAGGTACATATCCCTCATGAAATTCTTCAGAAAATCACTCATTCTTGGTCTCAACAGTGACTGGTAGAGAACCCCCTTCTGTTCTATTTGTTGGCTCTCTTTTTATTTACAGCTACAAAAATGAATGTTTAGAATTTAAATGTTTACATGTTTTAAATAACATCACTATATTAAAAAATGTATCTATTCTGAAGACTCAAAAAGTTCACAGAGTTAGCTTTGTGATTTTTGTTGTCTTTCCTACTAAGTCAGTCCAAGAATAGATGCTAATTTACCTTACAATAAATTTTGGCCTTGGATATGACTCTGGATTATTTGAGCAAGATGTGATTGGTGTGATATAAATGCCATACACTTCTCAGTCTCTAAGTAAAACTAATATCTTTAAAGTGCCGGAAGTACCAAAGAAACCTGTCATAGAAGAGAAACCAGTTGTTCCCAAGAAAGTGGAATCTCCTTCAGCAGAAGGTATACATGAGCCCACTAACAAGCTTGATGCTTCTTCCTGTTTCTAATGTAAACCTATCTCATCTCATTTTATAATTAACTGTCTCTTGATAACTTATTATACATTTGATAATATTCATTATTCTCATTTAGTTATATCACAAATCAATTTTGCACTATTTGCAAGAGGCATCTACAGAGTGCATTCTAAGTTGTATGAAACAAAGCTTCTCTAATGTATATAGACAGTAGAATGAGTTACTAATGACCATAAATGACATTAAGCACCTGAAAAACTTCTCAAGCATCCAAATAAATAGAAAAAGAATTCAATGAAAATAAGATGTTTCATCTTAAGCAAACTAAGAGGAGATAGTTACTAAAACAAGAGAAGAATCAGGATCATTAATTTCTATCTTTGGTTTTTTCTACATTTTAAAATCTTTTCCCACACACTAAATTATAGTTAACTGTATTTCTAAAGTATATGAAGAACCTGAGGAAATTGTTCCTGAGGAGGAAGAACCAGTTCCTATTGCAGAAGAGGAGGAACCGGAACCCGTACCACCAGCAGGTACAGGATGGGACCCACCAAAAAATGCCCCTTGTTTGAGCTTTTTGTTATATCCTTTCTTTGATTAAAAACCGTCAGTGTTCAGTCTATGGACCTAAAATTTTACCTCATTGGCAAAAGCAAGATTCACTACAAATATAAATAAGACTTTAATATACATAGTTTTACAATGTGCGCCTCAAGCAAATACCTCTGATCTTTTTAATTCATTAACTTTAAATGTTTTCATTTTAATTATGTAACTCTAAAAGAAATTACTATCTTTCAAGTGCCTGAAGAGCCCAAGAAAGTTGTTCCAGAGAAAAAAGTTCCTGTCATCAAAAAGCCAGAAGTTCCACCTCCTAAAGGTATATACAATAAAACAATATTTGCCTCATTTTTGTGTATGATGTACAAGTTTTCTTTTGTATGTGTTGTGTTTTGTCAACTTTGTGTTACAGTGTTTTACATACTTGTCAAATGAAATGACTGTGCACATATAGAAATGTTATATTATTAATTGCTACTAATATCTTTAAAGAACCTGAGGTGCCAAAGAAAGTTGTACCAGCAAAGAAAGTGCCAGCTATTAAGAAGCCAGAAACACCAGCAAGTAAAGGTATTCATGTCATCATTGACATACTAATAAATATTTTAACTATTCTGATATCTTAAAATAAAATAAAATATTATCTTCACTGTTTCATAGCTAGAAATAAAATGTCCTTATTTTGTTTCTACTGATTTTAATATTGTTTACTTATTATGGTTTATTCTTTTCATTTTCAATGTCTTTAAATACTCTCTTTAAAATAAAACTAATATCTTCAAAGTGCCTGAAGAACCCAAGAAACTTGTTCCAGTAAAGAAAGAACCTACACCTGTTCCCAAAAAACCAGAAGGACTCCCCAAAAAAGGTACTACCATGGGGAGAAAAAATGTCTCTGTACAGTCTCCTAATCTTTCAATAATCATTTCAGGCTATGATAACTCATAGTGAGTATAAGTTTATACAAACTCATATTCATATGGAATGTAGGGGAAAATAAGGAGGACAAAACAACTGCAAGGAGAGTGAGATTTTGTGTGTTATGATTCACTGGCAAGTTGTAGAAAGGCATCCCCTCAAGAAAGAATAAAACATCCCAGTTCAGCACAGTGCCAGGACCAAGACAGTGTGTTCAAAAAATAAGAGTTGATCCTGTCCTCAAGCAATTTAAATATTGGAATTTTCTTGAACTGAAAGAATGATTAATACAGCACATTTTTTCATAGACAAAAAGTGACTATATATTTGAAGTATGTAAAAAAGATTTATAGAAACAATAATGCTGGATCAAAATCTAGCAGACATCAGGAAAAACTCTGTGAAAGAATTTTATGTTTTTATGGATTTTTACATGTAGCATTTGAGAAAATAATATCGTAGGCAAAAAGGAGATCATTTTGAAAGATAAAGCTAAAAGTCTAAGTTAAGAACAGTCAAATGTTTGTGTGATAGAGTTATCTCAAGACAAGTTTGAATATGAAGATAGGGCCATATTTTGAATACTTTTATAAAACATACACTCTAACCAGGTGTTTAAATTGTTTTTAATGTATGTATAATAGGAGTTGAGCTTCAGAAATAATAACTGGCATCAATTCTAGAAAGACTGATAATAGCAAAAAGTCATTATAGGTATCTAGAATTAAGACTTGAACAGGAAGGCATAGGTTAGTGGTAGCTGCACTTGCTTTACATGTGTGAGACCCAGGATCCATTCTCAGCAATACACACCCAAAAAAGGTGGTAGAAATGGAAAAGGATTAGATTTGCAGAAGATGAAGACTAACTTGATATCTAACTACTATTAAAGCAATTAGGAACTCAAGATGATTAGAAAGATTGAAGGTAAACAAGCTCAGAGAAATGTTTATTGGGTCTATGATAAACTGATATTAGAAAGATAGTGAATTTATTGTCACTTTCAAGTATGGAAGTTAGAACTATGCTCTAGGAGCTTATGAAAGTGATCTGGACTAGACTTTCTTTTAAAGATACTAACTAGTAAATAAAAATTAGGAGTGGAACAGTGACTGCTTAAATCAAGTAGAGCAAATTTGTAAAGGTGGTAGAACAGTAGAAAATCCTTGCATTTGCGCTTAGGAAAGAAAATGAAGACTGCAAGGTTCTCTTGAAGATTGTTATATCCAAAAGAACGTCAGACCTCTGACAACATTCTCCACTCCAATTCTAATAGCATGGCGTTCTTTGCTCTATATTCTTCTTTTGCTCTTTGAAAAATCTTGAATATCTTCTGAATTCTTATTTATAAACAAACAAAAAACACTCTCTTTAAAGTGCCTGAAGTTCCCAAGGAGATTGTCCCAGAAAAGAAAATATCTGTTCCTGTCCCTGAAAAACCAGAGACTCCACCTGTCCAAGGTATAGAGTTGTTCTTGCGTCTTCATGATCTTGTTTTGGTTTTAATTGGGCTTTATGTATTATATTTTGCTGTCTTTTGTAATGAAGTTTGATATTGGAAAGTCATCTGAAGTGTGAAGCCAGGTTATAATTGCAATTTAGGAGTTGTAATATTCTGAATATAATCAAAATAAAACACTATGTTTTTTAAGTTGAAGAGTCTCCTGAGGAAACAGTACATGAAGAAATTGAATCCATAACCACTGATACAACAGTGACTCCCCCTGATGAAGGTATATAAGCATAAATAGTTTTATGATCTTCTGAAAACTCTTGTTAGAAATAAAATCTTTGTATAAGGTAACACTCCCTTTTAAATTACATATGGAAACATTCCAAAACATGTTTGCTTCATTTTAATAATAGTTGGATTTCTTTTGAAAGAGAATTTTTGTTTTATTTAATTATTTTTATTTTTGAGCCACACCCAAATATTCTCAAGACTTACTCCTGGTTCTCTGCTCAGGGACCACTTCTAGCATGGCTACAGAAACTTAAGCAGTTCCAGGGATTGAACGTGATGTCTATACAGCAATTGCCTTAGGTGCTGTACTATCTCCCCAACTCATTAATTTTATTTTTTTGGGGGGGTTTTTTTTTTGGGCCACACCCAGTGACGCTCAGGGGTTACTCCTGGCTATGTGCTCAGAAGTCGCTCCTGGCAGGCACGGGGGACCATATGGGAACCGGGGGATTGAACCGTGGTCCATCCTAGGCTAGGCAGCAGGCACCTTACCTCCTGCGCCACCTCCCGGCTCCCAATTTTATTATTCTTGATAGTAGTTATTAATTTCAGAGATTTCCTTTACTGAGATAAACTTGAACTATCTACATTGGATCCTCCATTAATAACCAATGTCAAATTTTTAAGACTGGGGCCGGAGAGATAGCATGGAGGCAAGCCGTTTGCCTTGCATGCAGAAGGATGGTGGTTTGAGTCCTGGCATCCCATATGATCCCCCGAGCCTGGCAGGAGCGATTTCTGAGCGTAGAGCCAGGAATAGCCCCTGAGCGCTGCCAGGTGTGACCCAAGCCCCCCCCAAAAAAATTTTTAAGGCTAAGTTTTGTGCCACCAACATGCATTCAATAATATAGTTGATAGAAAGTTCAAGAATAAGAAAATAAAGACCTTATCTCTTTACATATAAGAAAATCTGTATGTGTTTCATATTTTTGGTTTTGTGACTATAATCATTGCATCAATGTGAAATTTGCATTATTGGATCTTTGTGAAGATATCTCATGTCCATTGTCAACATTCTTTAAAGACCATGAATTTGAAAAATATGTTGAGCCTGAAGAACCTGAACCTGAACCAGAGCCAGAAGAAATACCAGTACAAGGTATTCAATTAACTGGACTTAAATCTTCATCATTATATTCTTCATCTTGAAATACATGTGTTTTATGTTGTTTTACATGTATCATAGTCTCTTTGCATCTATATGTAATATGGTCTCTGTTGTGAATGTGCATATCATTGTTACAAATTTATGTAATTTGTACTATTCCTCACATGTTTTTGTGACTTATATGGATGCTTCCTTTGTTGTATTTATCAGAGCCTTTGTTTCATTTCTCATAATCTTTGTACAATGTTTTTTATGTTTCATGTTGGACACTGCTTTATGTTTTATATGTTTTTATTGGGTACTAATATAGTATATCCCAAAATATATTCTTTTAACATATATACAGATATAAATTACTACTAGATGTATTATATATCCACATACTAGTAACATGAATATATACTAATATTCCTAACATATTCTTTTAAGAACCTGAGCCTGAAAAGAAGGTTATTGAGAAACCAAAACTCAAACCAAAGCCCCCAGCTCCTCCTCCTGCTCCACCTAAGGAAGATGTGAAAGAGAAGATGTTCCAACTCAAAGGTACAAAATGCTGCTTTCAGCGTTTTATTAACCTGCTTCAAACTATGTCCAGTTCATCTGAAAGCATTTGCAAGAAATGTGCTATTTTGGAAAAGTGTGTAATTTTGGACATAATTTTGCGTGGGAATGGCATAAAGACCTGTGTTTTATGCTGCCCAGAATCCCTGAAGTGCTGTTAGGCCTTGACTGCTGCCCAAAATGCAGAAAATGCTTTGCTTGTTTTATCCTGGACTTCTAGATGTAGAGGCTTTCCAACTAACTTTTTTTTTGTGTGTGAAGATATTATATTTTGTTTCAAAGCCTGATATCTATGCTTATCTTTGAGATCTTAAGCATGTGTAATGTGTAAGAAATCTTTGCAAGGCGTTTTAAATTTTGTAGTAGTGAAGTTGTAACAAAAGTCAGAACTGTTCTTAAAGAATTTGTGTGAATAACCAGTTTATGTTCATAAGCTGAAGTTTCTGCCTTTTACATTTTCTTCTTTTTGAAGTCTTAATAAAATTCTTATTGTGTTCTCTGTTGAAATTAACACAGCCAACAAGAGGTGTTATAAAACCCCTGATATCCAGCATCTTTATCCATTGTTAAATTTCCTTTTACTCTTTTAATATAGTTCTTAGAACTGAGGAAATACTACTTAATATTTTAGAATATCAGTATCTTTCAATAAATTGGCAAAAGCGTAATATTCTTTTCATTTTTATAAAAAGGTAAGTTTTATGGCATTTTAAGATTCTCCTAATCTAAAATTATTTCTAATCTTGATGGAGCATTTTCCTCATGCTCATTTATTTATGAATCAAACAACAGTCTTCAAAAGTTGGACTTTGCTTTTAGAGGTTGTCCCTTTTTAATTCTCCTTTTGGGTTGGGAGAATATCCACATTTTAAGTCAGAGAAGTTTTTTTCCCCACTTTTTGTGGGAACTTCCTGAAAGGCTACTTGTCTATTGATGGGTACTTCCTGATGGCACACACATAGATGCATTATCCATTAAAGTAAAATATGGAATATGTGCTCCTGACATGAACACTTAATGTAAAATTTATATTCATAGGAAAAAATTTGTTATCATTTTGGGAGCACATTTCTAATGGTGGAATGATCCAGAGATTAGCATGACCTTTTGGAGAAGGTGGCATGCAAATTCATGAAATTTGCTCCATATTTTAAAAGTGTTTTTAAATCTCTTCCTCTTACAAAACCTAAAATGTACTTTCTTTCTTAGCCAGACTTTAATATACTATTCAACTTCGGGACAATCTTGCAATCTGTTTTCATGTCTGAATGCTTCTTGTATGGCTTGACTGTTTTTTGGAGTTAACTGTTACTAATCCTTTTGATTATAAGCATAGCTTAGTTTTTATTTGTGGAGTAGTATGTAAAAGAGTTTGTTTCAGTTTGCTTCAAATTTGCCTAAATATACAAATAGTGAAGGCAATTTATGTTCTTTAAAGCTGTTAAGAAGAAAGTCCCAGAAAAACCTGAGGTTCCAGAAAAAGTGGAGCTTACACCTCCAAAAGGTATTTCAGTTTTAAAAATACATTCATATGCAATGTCACTCTGTCTGACTGCCTGCTCTTTCGACTTTCTGCAGAATTCTTTTATTGTTCAGAATTCTCATTCTATGTTTTGTATTTCTGTGGCTTTATGGTTCTGACTCTTGAGAGTTGCTTTTATTGTCTTTCATCAGTTTCATATATTAGATGGCTAAATATTATTTTGTAATTTCATTTTTATGTTTATGTCTTTATGCCTTTTCTTACACTTAAATCTATTAATTGTTATTGCTTGTGAGCTGAAATTAATCTCTGAACAGATCTATCTTTGGAATGTTACCTGACTGACAATATTTTAGGCAGTATTATAATCAGGAGAAATGTCATACCTTCCTTTTACACAAAGGAGCTGATTCACAAAAGTTTCTTTATGATGTTCTTGTCTTTTTATTTCCTGACTCCTAGGTATTCTTTCATGTGTAACTAACTTCCTTTCCTTTTAGAGAAATTTAAGAAGCACTGAAGGTCAATTTTCAAAATTAATTCTTTCTTGAAAAATATTTTCTTATCAAAATTATTCCCTAAAGAAAAATAAGTGGGGCCAGAGAGATAGCATGGAAGTAGGGTATTTGCCTTGGATGCAGAAGGATGGTGGTTCGAATTTCGGCATCCCATGTGGTCCCCTGAGCCTGCCAGGAGTGATTTCTGAGTGTAGTGTCAGAAGTAACCCCTGAGCACTGCGGGGTTTTGACCTAAAAACCAAAAAGAAAAAGAAGTGAAGCATAAAAGAAAGCATCCATTAAAATGAAATAACTTTTATAATAGAGTGTGTAGTTACATTCCATTCAATAAATCAATATAGTGCTGATGGCCAAGAATGAAGACTTTGGGGGCCCAACAGAGCCAGGGATTGATTATCTGGAACAACTCAGTTGTACTCCAGAGCCTTTAGGACTATACCTAGTGATATCTAGGACGGTGCTGGGAAGTGCATAGGTTCTATGTGCATTGCAAGGGCTGGGAGACCCCAAAAGAGAAAAACCAACACATCCCGTTTCAAAAATAGAATTTGTTTTGACTCACAGTATGATTTAAAGGAAAAAAGTTATCTATCCAAGTATATATTTTCTGACTGATCTAAAATGAAGATTATAAAAATAGTTTACTGTTTATATAAGCTCATAGCTACAATAGTATATTAGATAGAAATAAGATTACATAAATCCACTCAAAATCAATAAAATAGAATATAATGATTTTAAAATAGCTACTTTAGTATTTCTTGTATCTGAATTTCAATTATGAACACTGTCTTAATAGTAACTATGATTACTAAATCAAGTTAACATGGGAAAGTATAAATATATGTTTGTATTAAGTCCATTCCAAGTAATGGGTATTATGCCAGTAACATCTTATAATTAATTGCCTGGTCTTCTCTCCAGATTTAGTCAGTGAAAATAGTTATTCATTAAGAATATTGGTAGGCAAAAAAAAAAAAAGGGGGGGGGGGACCGGGAGATAGCATGGAGGTAAGGCGTTTGCCTTTCATGCAAAAGGTCATCGGTTCGAATCCTGGTGCCCCATATGGTCCCCCGTGCCTGCCAGGAGCAATTTCTGAGCATGGAGCCAGGAGTAACCCCTGAGCACTGCCGGGTGTGACCCAAAAACCACAAAAAAAAAAAAAATATTGGTAGGGCCTGAAGATGTTATTTAGTGACAAACATATATGCTTGCATTCATGAGACCAAGGTTTGAACCCTGGAACTAAAAAAAAAAAACATGAAGAATATTGGTAATTTTAAAATAGTATGAACACCAGCACAGTTTATTATGAATAAAGTATAATGTTTAGCTGTGAAATTTTACTTAAAATACTTGACAAACTATTTATTTAAAATGAAATATTTGCATGATTTTATTTGTGGTCTAAAATTTTGTAGTTAGATAATGTTATCTTTAGTACCAAAAATTAATGCATTTTCAATGTTTTGTTTGAAGCAGAAAAGTAAAATTTTATAGAAATGTTTAAGAAACTTAGATTTTATGGTGATAAATATTAAGTAATACAAGATAAATGATGTTTTTAATTGTAATTGAATCTATCATTTATGAATCATAAGACATTTATTTTTCCAATTCAAATTCATGGGGATTCTTATAGTAATAAAGTACAGTTTTGATATTGATTTTATTGCCATGTTCACTATTTACTAAAGACACAGAAATAAATTAATTTAGAATTCTTTGGGTCCTCTTTAGAGTATAATAATGAACTTTTTTATTCATTAAAAATAGTTTAACACCAAATTTCAAAATCTATAGAGCATAAATTTGAGTTAATGTTGTTTTTTAAAGATCATATTAAAAAGTATAGATCCCTTTTCTCAGAAAGTGAGAGATGTTTCTTTCTCAGCCCCTACATCCTAAATCAGATTCCAGGTTACCTACATCTACCAACACAGTTAAATGTAGTTTGTAGTTGGAAGATGCTAATACAGATTTGAGCCATCAATTACTGCAAGTGTGGGCCGAAAAAAATTTAAACCCCTGTGTTAGAATGAAGATGTATGAAGTCAGCATAGACCAACATCTTCTATACTCATTTAAAATGAGTGTATTTGTTTTCAACTGACACAATTGAATTTCATCATAAGGGTATATAGAAGTTTGCAGAGGAAGCAACTCAGTGCATGTCATTTACTTTCAAATTTGTGATACTTGTATGCAATAAAAATTATTCATGTATTACAGTTAACTAGTTTTTGAAGGGTATTTTTTCTTGCTGAGGCTTGATTATTATATAAATTCAATTTTATATACATTTCAAATTATGAAATCATGTTCTTTTAAAAGTGCCTGGAGGTGAAAAGAAAGTTCGAAAATTACTTCCTGAATCTAAACCTCAACCAAAAGAAGAAGTTGTTCTCAAAAGTGGTATAATATTTTTCAAATGTTATATCAGTTTTAAATATAACCAAAAACCTTGAAAGCTTACCAAACTTTTCTATCACTTGCTTTGTTTTAATTATATTTCCTGTTTGTGAATTTACTAAAAATTAAGAAATTTAATAATAATCATATTTTTTTAAAAAAGATAGAAAATTTGTGAGCATTCAAAGTATTTTAAAATTTGTAATGTTAATACATACAACTAAACTAATTCTATTCTAAACTAATAATCACCATAACTCATTTTCATAATCAAATTATGTAGAATACACAAACTTTAAAATACGCTTAATTACACCAAACTATGTAAACAGAGTATTTGTTTCTAAAATGTTATATAGGATCACCACAGCTAATAAATAACATTTTTAAAAAATTGAACATTACTTTCCTACTAATTAAAGAATTACAAATAATTTAATCAAATTAAGAACCTCATTTTTAAAAAGTCTATGAAGATTAACTGATTTGTGGACTATTGTTTCTTTAGATAAAATTACTTAAATAATATTATACTTATTAATTATTTTTATTAAATTATAACATTGAATTATTATTAGACTTTGCTGCTATTTATGTTATTCATTTCATTTTTGAATCATTTCTATCTCAGACTTCTCTCTGAACAGACTATCTACATAGTGAGATAATGACTATGTGCTGGTATTAATATAGTAATTATAATATAACATTTTATGTATAAACTTTTACTCCCAGTGCATTAGGTCGCATGCTTTCCCCTTTTCTTGCTTTGTGCATTATTTTCATCTGTCAAGCTTATTCAACATCTTTATTAGCTTGTTTACATATAAACCTTTTTGTCTTTTAAGTACTAAGAAAAAGACCAGAAGAAGAAGAACCTAAAGCAGAACCTAAAAAAGTAGAAAAGATTAAAAAACCTGCAGGTAGGAACTTCAGTAATGACTTTTGAAATTATCTTTTAACAAAATGGACACTTAACAAAAGGTTTATCTTGTAAACATAGCTAACTAGAAATATATCTTCATATTTCATTTGTGTTTCCATTGTCTGCTTTCTGTTTTACCACTTTGTAAGAATTATCAAATTCATTCCTCGATTCACCTCATCTTTACTGTTAAATTATTACTTTTCACTTAAGTTCCTTAAGTAGAGTGATTATGAGATAACCAAATTGGCTCAGAAAAAACTTTTGGGAAGGGTCAACAAATAGTTAACAAAAGATGGAACAACGTCTTATGTGGATTTATGTTTAACTATAAACTATTCCTAATGAAATTATTTATTGGAAACTATTATAGAAGTGATTTAAAGATAATAGATTTAGGGAAGAAGTGGGTAGAATATATAAAAGCCAAATCAATGGTAACAATGGAGAGAGGGACCATTGAAATTTATAGACTCTGGAAATTTTATAAACCGTTGAGCTTTAAAAAAGTTTGATCTATTCATATCAAATCAGTTGATACCTAAGTACTTCAAATCTTAAAACAATTTTAAAGGATAATATTAATTATTTAATTATCAGAACCACCTCCAAAAGCTGTTGATGAGGTTGAAGCACCTCCAGCTCCTGTTACAAAAGTGGAAAGGAAAGTTCCTGAACCAACAAAAGGTACAAATCTACTGGCACTTTCTCTAAAAGTGCTAATTTTATTGTCACTGAAAATACTAATACACACCACTTAAATTTTTCTTACATTGACTTTATGACTTAAGAATATAATATTAATCTGGTCTTCTTATCTAGTTCAATTTTCTTTAATATTTCTTTCTCATGTGCAATTATATAATAGCTGTTCATTTGTTAAGTGGCACTAGATTAAATGTTTTTTATGATTGATAAACTGAATAAAATTAAAACCAACGTGCCTAATTTTATGTAGTACAATTAAATAAATTATTCTATCTACTACACTGTTCAAATGTTTTATCTAAAGCCAAAATAAGCCTACATCAGATACTTCATTTGGAGACTCTGTATATAAATTCTAATATTATCTGAGATGTTGTATAACTTTGTTAGACTTTATATATGCAGTGATGATCTTATATTACTGTGACTTATTTTAGTGCCTGAAATTAAGCCAGCAATTCCTCTCCCTGAACCTGAAGCAAAACCAAAGCCTGAACCAGGTAAATAAGCTATTCTCAATATGAACCACATTATTTTTTATACATCACACAAATGATATGTACTTTATAAGATAAAATAAGTAAAAGTCAATATGCAGTACTGTAAATTATTTTTAATGTCCCGATATAATAAACTAACATATCATTATATTTATTCAATACTTTAAGTATGCTAAACCATAGAGAATATATATACATATGTACGTATATATATATATATATATTATCTTGTAGTTAGGATCTGTTAGTCTAAAAAAATTAGCTGTTTAGTTACTTTAAAGTTACATCAGAAAAGGCAAGTTAGTCATCAATGAAATTTCAACAAGTGACAAATGAATACATTAATGCAATGAATGTCTCCTCTCTATAGAAGTGAAAACAATTAAACCACCTCCCGTGGAGCCTGCACCAACTCCCATTACTGCCCCAGTGACAGCGCCTGTAGTTGGAAAGAAAGCAGGTATTTCTTTTTTTATCTCTTATTGCTCATTTGTTTTTGTGATTTTAGAAAGGCATGCATTAGCTAAAATTAAATACCTTTTTATGTTGAAACATGGGTATCATTTTCACTATGAGGATTCATGAAGAATCCTTGATTAATATTTCTCCTGCTGATTTTTATCCATTTTTAAAAATAATATCTTTATTTAAACACCCTGATTGCAAACATATTTGTAGTTGGGCTTCAGTTATAAAAGATGAACACTCCCCTTTACCAGATATTTTTGGTTTTGTTTTATTTTGTGTAGGATCACATCCCACTGTGCTTAGGGATTAATCCTGGCAATGCTCTGGGAATGTTGTTGTGACCCCTAATATCTCACAGAATAGATTCATTATGTTTTTAATTGGACTAAACATTATTGTTTCTTTCATATGCATTAACTATTAAGTAGAGAGCTGTTGAAAATGAAGGAAAGAAACAAACACTGTCCAAAGACATGTATATAGGTATCTCAGTAACTTTCAAACTTCCTTGGAATTACTGGTGGAATTACTTCTCATTTTCCTTTCAACTATGCATATTGAGATAATAGTAAAGTTCTAGAATTGAAAATAGTTTTTTTTGTACACATTAAATATTCTTTTTTTTTTTTTTTTTTGGTTTTTGGATCACACCCACCAGTGCTCAGGGGTTACTCCTGGCTCCATGCTCAGAAATTGCTCCCGGCAGGCACGGGGGACCATATGGGGCACCGGGATTCGAACCGATGACCTTTTGCATGAAAGGCAAACGCCTTACCTCCATGCTATCTCCCGGGCCCCCACATTAAAAATATTCTAAGGGGGGCCCGGAGAGATAGCCCAGCGGCGTTTGCCTTGCAAGCAGCCGATCCAGGAGCAAAGGTGGTTGGTTCGAATCCCAGTGTCCCATATGGTCCCCCGTGCCTGCCAGGAGCTATTTCTGAGCAGTCAGCCAGGAATAACCCCTGAGCACCACTGGGTGCTCTAAGGAACTAGAGTGATAACACAGTGGTAGGGGGTTTGCCTTGCACGAAGTCAACCTGAGACACAACTGGGTTTGATTCCTGTCATCCCATATGGTCCCTGAGCCTGCGAGGAGAGATTTATGAGCTCAGAGTCAGGAGTAACCATTGAGAGCTGCCAGGTGTAGTTCAAAAATCAGGGGAAAAATGTACTTAATACAACTGTGATGTATACTTAACACTAGTTAAAATGGCAAATTTTACGTTGTCTTTTTTACCTCAAAGAATTAAAAAAAGAAAGAAAGAACGAAAGATAAAGGATGCATTCTGGGACCCAAGTGGTGTGCAAGCTGTAAGGCATTTGTCTTGCATGCGCTAACCTAAAACAAATCACGGTTTGATTTCCTGGTGTCCCATATGATCCTCCAATTTAGGAGGGATTTCTTAGCCTTCCTTAGCCAGGAGTAACCTCTGAGCGTCACCGAGTATGGCCAAAAAAGAGAAAAAGAGATGCATCCTTTAGCTTTTAAATCCATATGAGAATTTATATCAATAATAATAATCACTTTTTTGGTCACATGCAGTGACGCTCAGGAGTTATTCCTGGCTATGCATTCAGATCACTCCTGTCATGAGGAATCATATGGAAGGCTGGGGATAGAACCCAGGTTATTCCTGGGTTAGCTGCATACAAGGCAAATGACCTATCACTGCACTATCATGCCAGACCAAAGAATAATATTCCTAAATGTACTTAACTCAGTAGAAAACTGCATAAAGTATAATCTTATTAATTAGGCTGTGTTATCAGTTGTTCATAAATTAGGCGATAACCTCCTTATAATTATGTTTATGTGTAATGATCATGAGTAAATACATTACAAATTATTTGAAGGTTGGCAAATTTGCTTAATTTTTGTATTTTAATTTTCTAGTCTTTAAATCAGAATAATTACTGTTTTGTCATTAAGAGTATTTTGAGGGTTAAGTATTTCTAAAACAATTACCCTGGGACATTATAAAACATAGACAATGGGGGTGGGAATAAAAAAAAACATAGACAATACTTTGCATAGCTAGGCAAAAAATGAAACTCTTCCTCATACTGTTGCAAATGTTTTCTCCAGTTGAATAGTTTGGTCACATGATTCTCAGAATATTCTCCTTTATAATAATAAAAGTATTCTCTATAAAATAAAACTAACGTATCTTCATATATTTATATTTATAATAAAGAGCATGAACTGCCCTTTGTGGGTAAACTATTTAAAGGTCTGATAAGTCTGAAATTGTTTAAAGGCATGTTTTTTTTTCATGCTCTTTGTTTTTTGCTTTTTTTGTTTCAGAAGCCAAAGCCAAAGAGGAAGCTGCCAAACCAAAAGGTCCAATCAAAGGTAAGACTCATTTCCCCAAAACTTTATTGACACTTTGCAATCATGAAAAATATTATCTAAAATAAAAAAAAATCAAAGCATAGGAAAGTCCAAGGAAAAAAATCAAAATTTAAAATAACCTTTATATTCTTGGGTCTATAAAACTAATTTGTCTTCTGATATCTCAAATAATATATCTATAATATTATCCAAATGGAATTTACATTTACTAGTTTTAGTTTAGTATAATGAGCCACATTAGTTTATGCATATTTATTCTTATCCATATTCTTTATATGCCTAATATTTTTACATTCAAATTATTAGATACTGAACTTGACAGTTTAAACTTTAGATAAACAATTTATTATTTATGGACTCCTTAAACTATCTTCATTTTTCCATATGAAAGAAGAAGACAGTATAAATCTTGAGTTTTTCATTCTTGTCTCTTATTGTTTTATCATTAGTTTTATCAAGTAGGCAGCTAAGTAGGCACTCTGGGAGCTTCACAGAAATGCCAAAGCAACTCTTTTGTCTTCTTTTGAATTAGGTGTAGCCAAAAAGACTCCTTCCCCTGTGGAAGCTGAAAGGAAAAAGTTAAGACCAGGAAGTGGTGGGGAGAAGCCTCCTGATGATGCCCCATTCACCTACCAGCTAAAGGCTGTGCCACTGAAGTTTGTGAAAGAAATCAAAGATATCGTTCTGACTGAAGCTGAGTCCGTTGGCTCTTCTGCCATCTTTGAATGTTTGGTGTCTCCCTCCACTGCAATCACTACATGGATGAAAGACGGTAGCAACATTCGTGAAAGCCCAAAGCACAGATTTATTGCTGATGGTAAAGATAGGAAGCTGCATATTATTGATGTTCAACTTTCTGATGCCGGTGAATACACCTGTGTTTTACGTTTGGGAAATAAAGAAAAGACCTCCACAGCTAAGCTCATTGTAGAAGGTAATTTTCAGTTTTCTGAATGTGTCTCTATTAAGCATTAACACAATAACTTCAGTAGCAACTTTTATAGTAATCTTAGACCAAATCTTCATTTCCAAATTTTATTTTATTGGAGATATTGTCGGTATTGGAAATTCTTATCAGGGTTTTTATACTGAAATTCTCCACAGAACTTCCTGTGCGTTTTGTAAAAACACTGGAAGAAGAAGTCACAGTGATCAAAGGACAGCCATTGTACCTAAGCTGTGAATTAAACAAGGAGCGTGATGTCGTCTGGAGAAAGGATGGAAAGATTGTGTTGGAAAAGCCTGGTAAAATTGTGCCAGGTGTCATTGGCTTGATGAGGGCCCTCACCATTAATGATGCAGATGACTTTGATGCCGGAACATACACCGTTACTGTGGAAAATGCCAACAATTTGGAATGCTCCAGCTGTGTCAAAGTAGTAGGTTAGTACTGTGATAAGAAATTGTTCTGCTTAGCATAATACAAAGATAACAGAGATAGAATTGTTTTCCCAGTTATAGAAAATCAGCAGTCTTAAGCATTAGGAGAATATCAATGTATATTACAGTAGTTTGTGTTCAGGATTGATAATTTTTTTCTATTGCTGAAAGTCACTGTGGGACTATTTTTGCATTGCTTATTGTTAAAGCCATCATTATTTTTCTGTTCTCATTTTTATACAGAAGTCATTAGGGAATGGTTGGTGAAACCCCTTCGAGATCAGCATGTGAAACCCAAAGGGACAGCTATTTTCACCTGTGACATAGCACGGGATACTCCTAATATTAAATGGTTCAAAGGATATGATGAAATCCCCTTGGAACCGAATGACAAGACTGAAATACTGAAAGATGGAAATCATTTGTTTCTCAAAATCAAGAATGCTATGCCAGAAGATATTGATGAATATGCAGTGGAAGTTGAAGGGAAAAGATACCCTGCCAAACTAACACTTGGAGGTATACAATATTACCTTTTACTCTAAAAAAAATTAAGTTTTACATGTCCTTAGGCAAAATATAATACCCACTACTGCCTCCATAAACCATGAAAATAGCATTGTTAGATCATTGAAATAATTATGGTATTTTATCCTGATCACTATAGATCGTGATGTTGAATTACTTAAACCAATAGAGGATGTTACTGTTTATGAGAAAGAAAGTGCTAGCTTTGATGCAGAAATCTCAGAGGAAGATATTCCTGGACAATGGAAATTGAAGGGAGAACTTCTAAGGCCCTCACCTGTGAGTTATTTTCCTTCTTAAGTTGGTTTAGTGGTATAAAAGAACTACACTCTATATTCAGATTTGACATTCACCTTCGTTACTATATAATGTAATTACTTCAGGCTTCTAAACTCTCAAAGAGTGAAGGATATTTGTTATATTATCTTTTTGTACAAGTTTGAAAACTTTCATGACCAGGCATTTGTACTTACTTTCATTAGTAACTTAATCTTAAAAATTCTATAGAAATCTTTACTTAAAATATTTTCCCTTTAGGCAGTTTATCTCATTTAAATGCTAACAAAACTACTGTTTTGCAGACTTGTGAAATCAAAGCAGAAGGTGGAAAACGTTTCTTGACTTTGCATAAAGTCAAACTAGACCAAGCTGGAGAAGTCCTTTACCAAGCCCTTAATGCAGTTACAACTGCCATCCTGACTGTGAAAGGTATGGGCTTTAAGTATTTATTCACAGAGTGGACTCAACATGCTTTTACCTCTTTGCATTATGAGAAACTTCATTGTGAATATTTGATTTTCAGAAATCGAACTTGACTTTGCTGTGCCTCTGAAGGATGTCACTGTTCCAGAAAGGAGACAGGCCAGATTTGAATGTGTTCTCACACGAGAGGCAAATGTTATATGGTCTAAAGGATCTGATATAATCAAGGCATCTGATAAGTTTGATATCATTGCTGATGGAAAGAAACACATTCTTGTTATCAATGATTCTCGTTTTGATGATGAAGGAGTTTACACTGCTGAGGTAGAGGGAAAGAAGACCTCTGCACAATTATTTGTTACAGGTGAGAGCTAATAAGAGTAAACTATAACATCTAGACACAATAGTGACCTTATTCTAATTAATGACCTATGAATGACAGTTAACATCACCACTTTATTTATACCAAAATAATTTTATTGACAACACATTAACCCTTTTGCCTTTTTTTCATAGTGGATAGTCCCCATTGTGTGTGTGGGGGGGGGGGCACACTTGGTAGTGCTTGGGTTACTTCTGGCTCTGTGCTCAGAAATCACTCCTGGCACTTCTGGGGAGATTCTATGGGATTCTGATGATGGAACCCGGGTCACCCATGTGCAAGGCAAAAGCCCTCCCCACTGTACTATCTCTCTGGCCCCCCATTTGACCCATTAAAAAAAGAACAACTAACAAATGCTTTGTGTAGTGGATCTTTTTTACCAGGGCAGTTAGGAGTGGAAAACCATACAATGGAAATTATGGTGTCTGAGCATATTGTCTATGCTTTAATTACAGGTATTAGATTGAAATTTATATCACCTCTTGAAGACCAAACAGTAAAAGAAGGTGAAACAGCAACTTTCGTTTGTGAACTTTCTCATGAAAAAATGCATGTGATCTGGTTCAAAAATGATGCCAAACTCCACACAAGCAGAACTGTACTCATCTCATCTGAGGGAAAGACACACAAATTAGAAATGAGAGAAGTGACACTGGATGATATATCCCAGATAAAAATTCAAGTTAAGGAACTGAGCTCCACAGCACATCTAAAAGTCATAGGTAAATGTAACCAGCTATAGTGATGGGCCCGATTTGAATGCTGGAGGGGAAGTTGTTAAATATTTTGCAACTTGAGAGTTCAATAAACTCCAAATTTCTCATTCTTCTGGTTATCTACTGAATATCTTTACAGAAGCTGATCCTTATTTCACTGTGAAATTACACAACAAAACTGGAGTGGAGAAAGATGAGATTATTCTGAAGTGTGAAGTTAGCAAAGATGTGCCAGTGAAATGGTTCAAAGATGGAGAGGAGATTGTCCCATCACCCAAACATTCTGTCAAGACCGATGGCCTGCGCCGCATCTTAAAAATCAAAAAGGCAGAATTGGCAGATAAAGGCGAATATGTGTGTGACTGTGGCACAGACAAGACAAATGCAAATGTTACTGTTGAGGGTGAGTGTTCAGAAATGCTAAACCCACCCAATCTGAACCTGCAGCTTTTTTGTTCAGTTATTTTATTTAGGGGATTTGGCCAGCCCTGATGATGCTCTAGAATATTCCAAACTCTGTGTTCAGGATAAATCCTGGAGATATTGGGGTCATATGGAGTGCCAATTGTTTGAGAACAATTAATGCAAAGCAGGCCCCTTTACCCTGCACTGTCTTGTCAGACCCTCTTCAATCTTTTTCTCACAACATTTTATAATTACATAATTTCAGCTCGACTAATCAAAGTGGAAAAACCTCTATATGGCGTAGAAGTGTTTGTTGGTGAGACAGCTCGTTTTGAAATTGAGCTTTCTGAGCCAGATGTTCATGGCCAGTGGAAACTAAAAGGAGAGCCACTAACTGCTTCCCCTGTAAGTCAAGATTGTCTAATCACTCAGGTGTAGGGGTGGGTATAACTTGTTTGATTTAAAAAAAAAAATGCACTTTCTGGGTTGAAATTATCTTGTTGGGGCCCGGAGAGATAGCACAGCAGTGTTTGCCTTGCAAGCAACCGATCCAGGACCTAAGGTGGTTGGTTCAAATCCCGGTGTCCCATATGGTCCCCCATGCTTGCCAGGAGCTATTTCTGAGCAGATAGCCAGGAGTAACCCCTGAGCGCTGCTGCCGGGTGTGGCCCAAAAACCAAAAAAAAAAAAAAAAGAAAAAAGAAAGAAAGAAATTATCTTGTTGATTAGGATTTGCCATGGTAGGACTAAGCACTTAAGAAAATAATATTCTTTCTGAACGTTATTCTCATCAGGACTGTGAAATAATTGAAGATGGCAAGAAACATATTCTGGTTCTTTATAACTGCCAGCTGGATATGACAGGAGAGGTCTCCTTCCAGGCCGCCAATGCTAAGTCTGCAGCCAAACTGAAAGTGAAAGGTATGCTCTGCTTGCCAGCCAACTCTCCTCAAAATTACTGTCATCTTTTTGGATTATGAGATCCTGAACTGATCAGAAATTATAGGATCATATTCTGACTCTGTCTGCATCACTCTCTTCTTTCAGAATTGCCTCTTATCTTCATCACTCCACTCAGTGATGTTAAAATCTTCGAGAAAGATGAGGCCAGATTTGAATGTGAGGTATCCAGGGAGCCCAAAACATTCCGTTGGCTGAAAGGAACACAGGAAATGGCTTCTGATGACAAATTTGAGCTTATAAAGGATGGCACTAAGCATGCAATGGTGATCAAATCAGCTGCTTTTGAAGATGAAGCAAAATACATTTTTGAAGCAGAAGATAAGCATACAAGTGGCAAACTGATCATTGAAGGTTAATATTTCTTTAACCAGACTACCTTTAAAGATAGATTTCATTTGTTTTGCTTTACTTTTAGTTTTTATTTCTGCCTTAAAATGCTAATGTTACTGAACTTTTTTCTTTTTCACAGGCATTCGACTCAAATTCCTCACCCCGCTCAAGGATGTAACAGCCAAAGAGAGAGAAAGTGCAGTATTTACAGTGGAGCTGTCCCATGATAACATCCCAGTTAGCTGGTTTAAGAATGACCAGCGTCTACACACCAGCAAGCTGGTCTCTATGCATGATGAAGGGAAAACTCACTCAATCACATTTAAAGATCTCTCCATAGATGATACCTCTCAAATTAAAGTAGAAGCAATGGGGATAAGTTCAGAAGCTAAACTTACTGTGCTTGGTAGGTGCTTTTTTCTGTTTAATTTTATTGCATTAAATTCAGTAGAAATGTGTGGAAGGTCTATTATATAAAATAACTTTATTGTTATATCACATGAAGAAACTCTGTCCTTAAAATAAGCATGCTTTTAGGCTTATTTCTGAAATATTTCCATTGAAGAGAATTTGAAACTATCAAAGATTCAAACTCACTTATTAGCCAGTTAAAATCAGAATTCAGAATTTGAGTTTTTCACTAATTATTGATCCCTTGTGTGTTTAAATTAAAATATAATTGCATATTAAAATAGAATCGAATATCTCTCCCCTCACCTTAAAATTTATTTTAGAGTCAGGGATGTAGCTTAGCTTAGAGAATTTGCCTTCCAGATTTGAGGTCTTACACTTGATCTCTGTTGCAGTAAAATAAATGTTAAAATTATTTTAGAAAAAAATGTTTTCTGGTTTTAATAATAGAGAAAACATAGAACTTACATTAATAAATGCCATTGTTTTCTTATGCCCTTAATATGAAACAGAAACATTTGAAGCCTAGTATGTGTGAACATATATATATATATATATATATATATATATATATATATATATAAATTACTGACAATAATAAAGAAAAGCTAAAAATGTGAATCAGGATTTTTTTGGTTTTTGGTTTTGGTTTTGGTTTTGAATTTGTGGCCACACCCAATGATGCTCAGGGGTTACTCCTGACTATGTGCTCAGAAATCGTTCTGGCTTGGGGGACTGTATGGGATGCCGGGGTCCTTCAGTCCTTCCTAGGTCAGCCGTGTGCAAAGCAAGTGCCTTAACACTGTGCCACCACTCTGGCTTCAGAAAGTTTAACTATATACTATATATATATATATATATATATATATATATATGATAATAGATTTGTAAGAATTCAAATGTAAACAAAATATAGTAATATGTAATTTTATTTGAAGCTAAATTTCAGTGTTTTTCAAACTATTATTAATTCAATACTTCAGATAGGTGGATTAAAACTTGATAAGTCTTATGCATTGATTTATTTTCTAATATGTAGACAACTAATAAATATAACTTATTAATGGGTAAAAGTTTTGTATGATTTTATATAAACCAGAATTCTGTGAGCCGCTTCCTAAATGTTTCAAGAGACTTTTGTCCTCCTAAGGCTAATGAAAAGTTTTTGTTCTACTGTTCTTGCAGAGGGAGATCCATACTTTACAGGGAAACTCCAAGATTATACTGGTGTAGAGAAAGATGAAGTGATTCTCCAGTGTGAAATTAGCAAAGCTGATGCTCCAGTGAAATGGTTTAAGGATGGCAAGGAAATAAAGCCATCTAAAAATGTTGTTATTAAGGCAGATGGCAAGAAGCGCATGCTAATCCTAAAGAAAGCCTTAAAATCAGATATTGGAGACTATACCTGTGACTGTGGAACAGATAAGACCTCAGGAAAACTTGACATTGAGGGTAAGGAAATTGTCTCTGTGTTTCACCATTGGGGCTGCTAGAGACATTTTAGCCAGAGGTTAATGACATTTGCTGATGTTTCATTTGTTTAGATCGGGAAATTAAACTGGTGAGACCCCTGTACAGTGTGGAGGTGACAGAAACTGAGACAGCCCGCTTTGAAACTGAAATCTCTGAAGAAGATATCCATGCCAACTGGAAACTCAAGGGAGAGGCACTACTCCAAACACCTGTAAGGCTATTTCTGAGCTTGTCAACGCCCAGACTAGCTGTGTGAAAACTGAAAAGGACAGTTAAAAAGTCAGAGTGCATGCAGGGCAATTAAAACATGGCATCAGACCCTAAGCCAGATAGAGAAAATAGCGTCTACAAATGGGCTCAGACTGTCATACTCAAATAATTTTTGACCCAGGATAGAAGTTATAAAACTGGATATTCTGGGATGCTATTAATTAATCTTTCCATAATGATACAGCTAAGATAAGCTTCACTTTCATGATAGTAGTTTCACACTTTATTTCACACACACAAAGAAAAAGAGTTTAAAATTATAAATTGTCTTATCAGAGAATTTAAGCATTTCTTTAGTTACTATATCTTCTGAAAGATTATCAAAGGAAATTACTTTTCTCTCTTTGTACAGGATTGTGAGATCAAGGAAGAAGGCAAAATACATTTCCTTATCTTGCACAACTGTCGCCTGGACCAGACAGGTGGGGTGGATTTCCAAGCTGCCAATGTTAAAACTAGTGCACATCTCCGAGTAAAGCGTAAGTATTTTGTTTTTCTTCTGAAATCTTCTATGTGCTTTTACAGAAAATGCATGTGAATGAAGTTATTTGCTAGAAAGCATTAATTAAACACAGAAACTGACTTTACTTTTATTGTGCAAAGGGGGTAGGGGGCTTGTAGGTTGGGCTTATACTACCAGTGCTCATGTCTACTACTCATGGTCTGTGCTCAAGGATCACTCTAGAGATGTTCAGGGGATCATATGCAATTTGGAGGTGAAAATAGGGGTTGACTGCATGCAAGGCAAGCACCATAACCTCTCTTATCTCTCCAACCCAACTACTGGATTTTTTTTTATTTTCTTCTTTGCCATCTTTTACACAGTGGTTTAAATTCTAAAATTTTGCAAGTGTCATGAACCTTGCTTTTGAGCAAAAGAAAATTAAGCAATAAGATCCTCTTGATTTGCAATTTTTTTCATTTAACTTAGATCTTCACAATGAAAATCTAACTCAAAACCTTTAAAGTCTGTATTCCTTAAGTTAATTGTACAACTGCAGCACTATAAAGAAAAATTGCTGTGTGGGCATGTTAGACTCAAGAACTAAGGCAGGGAGCAAAACATTTTTGGAAGGTGCGAAGTGTTTGATTGAAATGGACAGGCTATGTGATTGAGGGGCTCTTGTCCTCTCCCAATCAGAGTCTTGGTTATTTTAGAAGCCACATACCTTATGTAGCAAAAGCAACTTGATGCCTGGCAGAGGACAGATGCAGCGGAAATATCTCGCTGACCTTGGATATCAGAACCAAAGGGCCCCTACAAATATCTACTCTCCAGTCGCCAGCTCTCCCCTTCTCAGCACCATGGGGCCACGTTCACATGGGAGTTAAATAGTGGTTCATCTTCTGGTTCTTTCCTTTTTGAAGAGAGCAAACATGGACATTGATAACTAAATCTTCAACTGTTTTTTTGGGAATTACAAAATGAGTAATCCAAAGCTGTTTCCTTCTCGAAAAGCCCGGGTTATTGGTCTCCTGAGACCTCTAAAGGATGTGACAGTGACAGCAGGGGAAACAGCCACGTTCGACTGTGAGCTGTCCTATGAGGACATCCCGGTGGAATGGTATCTCAAAGGGAATAAACTAGAGCCTGGGGATAAGGTAAGAAGCAAACTTCTGGTTGCCTAATCTTGTTCTTTTTCTCAGGCTCTTCTGTGTCCCAGTAAATGTTCTTTATTCTTTGCTCTTTTATATGACTCTTGACTCTTTTTCTTCTTCTTGGCCCACTCTTGTCTGCTTGCTTTCTGCTGATATTACAAAGTATTTTTTTTTACTTTATGTATATTCTTACTGTTATTAAGTTATTTTATCAAATTGAACATTTAAAATTGAAAGTTGAGTTTTTGCTTGTTCAAGAGAAAGCAAACATTAGCTCTCCATGAGACTTTTGGTTAACTTGCAGACAAGAAGGATCAACAGTTCTGATTGGAATTGCTAAGTAGGGGCTCTAAATTTCATGGCTAATCCTTTCATGCTATCTAGTGTTCTGCATATAAGGGGATTAAAGGGAGAGGATTGAAATTCCATTTCAGGCAGTAGATCCAGCAGTTGAGATAACTTCTGGGCAGATTTGCTCTTCCAGCATTTCTCCAAAGTTATTTTTAACCCTCAAGTGCTTTGAGCTTTGTAGAATCTGGCACACAAGTGGCTTCTATTTAAAGTGCAACTGATGGTTCTGACAGAAAAAAAGGGGTTCTGTAGTTACCCACATTTAGGAACAGATAGACTATAAGAAGTTTAAGGGAAAAAATAAAAAAGAAGTTTAAGGGAATAATGAACTCTTGATATTAACCTTTTTTAATGTCCAAAATTGTACCCATAAGTAAATTCTGAGAATAGTTATTCAGAGATCAAAGTGCAATTTACATAAATTAATTGTATATATTTTACACTCAATGTATGTTTAAATTATTTGGGTAACTTACTATTGATTTTGAATTCTTGAAATAAAACACACATAAAAAAATGTCCAACATGGGTTCAGAGTAAGGACATTTCTTTTTTTCCTATATTTTCTTTCCAGTATTTCGGAAATTATATTGAGTGCTATCTTAAGGCATCAGTAGTAAGCTAACTTTGAAGACTTTCAAAAATATAGCTAAAAAAGTTTCTAATTTAGCCAAGAGCCACTGAAGTATTAGTACTAAAACAAAAACTACTATTTTACCAAAATGATGAAAGAGTAAATTATAATGGTCAAAGTTGACAAAAATATTCCTGTTTGTTATAAAATAATAGTGGTTGATTGACTTCCTTCTTTAATGAATATATAAAAAGTAGTGATAGGTTCGAATTGTAACATGGGAAGCTACATAGGAGGAAGTCCTCCTTAGAGGGAAATTTTCAAATATCGAACTGGAGACCTGGGTTCCCATTACATTTCAATTTTGCTGTTTCAAAATACATACTTGTTCTCATAAGTGTGGTTTAATTGCTTTTATGTCTAATTAGAGTTATTGGCTTTCCAATATCCTTGCTAGATCTGTACATTCATGACTTCAATATTAAAACATTACTTAAAGACGAAGGATATTCTTTTACTCTAATATATTTTGGTCAAATTAAGAGATTTTATTAAAATATTGGCATCTACTTTTAGTGCAAAATGTACTATTTTAATTTAAGTTGTCATTATTAAAATTCTTACTTATAATTCTCTTTCTAAAAAAACTGTATTGTTACTAAATTTTGAGGATGTTAAAAATGATTACTTGGGGCCCAGGAGATAGCATGGAGGTAAGGCGTTTGCCTTTCATGCAAAAGATCATCGTTTGGAATCCCGGTGCCCCATATGGTCCCCCGTGCCTGCCAGGAGCAATTTCTGAGCATGGAGCCAGGAGTAACCCCTGAGCACTGCCGGGTGTGACCCAAAAAAACCAAAAAAAAAATGATTACTTGACTATAGATCTTTAGATTCCTTTAATCACATTAGGTATAGAAATTTTAATTCTATATTCTAATAAAATAATTTTAGGTCCCCCGTGCCTGCCAGGAGCAATTTCTGAGCATGAAGCCAGGAGTGACCCCTGAGCACTGCCGGGTGTGACCCAAAAAACAACAACAACAACAATAATAATAATAATAATAATAATAATAATTTTAGCTTTTTATGAAGTTACTCTTACATCAATGGCTCTTTTTTTTGAAAGAAGTTAAATATTAACTATGAAGTAAGAATATCACTTTGTTTCAATTTGAAGTCTTTGTTTAAATTAGATCTGTGAGATCAAACTTACTATTATCAACTTAATTCAGGACTTTCCTAAGATCTTTGTAAAATGTTGAGCCTATTGATCATAGTCATAAAGCAAGTTGTATTACAGTATATCTTTATTTCAAGTTGCCAGTGCTATTCATGGAAAATCTCGAGCATTGTCTTTACATAATTCACCACAAAAATTTTCAACTTCATTTTATAGATTTAATTTTTATAAAGTATCTGTTAGTTTTCCTACATTGATATCAGTTATCTATTGATAACTGCTTTGTTCTGAATCATGTGCTTGGTGACATAATGAATTCTAGAGTCATCTCACAGAATTTAGATGATAAAAACAAGGTATTACCAGATAAGCTATAACTGTACATACGTTTGAATCTTACTAATCATAAGGCATAGACTAACATATTTATTCATGTGAAGACATCATTACAAAAGTAGTTTTCACCCATCTAAATGTCATGTCCTTAAATAAATAGCTGTGTTTCTAGAATATATCCAAATTTTCTCTTATTCTGTTCTTGGAGTTTTCACTTATTAAGATAGTTAAATTAGTGCCCATGCTCAACAAAAAAATTTTTATATTAAACCCCTACCTGACTCTTTATAGCAGTATAATAATTTCACTGGTTAAAATAAAACAGAAAACCACAGTGCTTTAATGCAATTTTTAAACTTTTTAAGTTTTAAAGTGCAAAATTAATCTCTTAGACATGATGCGGCAAATTATAAAATTCTAGATAATAGAATTAAAACAACTCTATTTTTACTATCTAGATGGTCCTGCCTGTATTCTCAGTCCTTAGATATAATGTGAAGAGCAAACATCCTAACTGGCATTTTTAAACAAAATAAAGAAATTTTACAGATTACTTTAATCACTTTTATTTTTATTACAAAATAATTTTAACAGCTAGAATAAATTGGATTAGTTCTACCTCATTGTTTCATGACACTTTCCATTAAAAATGGAAGGGTTAGGGGCCAAAGTGATGGCACAAGCGATAAGGAGTATGCCTTGTGCTTGCTAGCCTAGGATGGACCACGGTTCTATCTCCGGTATCCTGTATGGTCCCCCAAGCCAGGAGCAACTTCTGAGTGCATAGCAGGAGTAACCCCTGAGTGTCACTGGGTGTGGCAAAAAAGGAAGGTTTATTTATAACTCTTCATATGCAAATTTTGTTTTGCCTGATATATTTTTCTAAGCTCCTTATACATATAAACTTAGTACAAAAATATAGTGTATTTTTTCATAAGTTAATATATTTTATATATTATGAAAGACCACAGAAATTTATCAAGAAATTTTAATATAAAAATCCACTTAGTAATTACACAATTATAATTATGGAAACCAAATATAATCTTAAAAATTGCAATACATTTACTTAAATCACTATCAAATCAAATATACCATAGGTATATCTAAAATAATTCATAGAGCACTTAGCTAATTGTTTGCCTAAATAAAATGAATACAACTGTATAGAACAAATTGCCCTCTTCTTTAGTCTTCAATTATATTTTTTTTGCAAAAAATTAGGTGGTTACACGTTCAGAAGGAAGAGTCCATACACTTACTCTGAGAGATGTAAAATTAGAAGATGCTGGAGAAGTTCAATTAACAGCAAAAGATTTCAAAACTCAAGCTAAACTTATTGTGAAAGGTAATTACATGTTTTTTTTTTAAAAAAAAAAAGTATAATGCTGCGATTCATAAATTGTTTCAACTCTCAATTCTTCTTATGAGTCAAGTTCACCAAATATTTAAAATCTAATTTCATTTTTTTTTTGCTCTAACAAAAGTTTTCACATACTATATTTAAGAAGGAATTAACTAAAATGGGTTTTCCTTTCTCGGTCCCTTCTTTCTTTATTGAATTCAATCAGTATCTGAGAAAAGAACTATTATCACAGTAGTTTTTCTCACTTTATCAACAGAAAGTTGACTATTATTTTCTTGATTTTTTTTTAAAAAAGCATTTCCTCTGTATATACAAATAATGATGAAACATCATTATTAGAGGAAAGCGTCCAAGGGAAATCAAAATCTACAAATGAAACCATAAATACAGAAAAAGTCCTGGAATTACCAGAGGAAAGTTATGGAGCTGCTGAAACACTTTGAGAAAAGATAAATCCCTTGCTTAACTTATATGATTCTTTCAGAACCCCCAGTTGAATTCACTAAACCTCTTGAAGACCAGACGGTTGAAGAAGAAGCCACAGCAGTATTGGAATGTGAAGTGTCCAGAGAAAATGCAAAAGTAAAATGGTTCAAAAATGGAACAGAAATTCTCAAAAGCAAGAAGTATGAAATTATTGCTGATGGCAGGGTCAGAAAACTTATTATCCATGGCTGTACCCCAGAGGATATTAAAACATATACTTGTGATGCTAAAGATTTTAAAACATCCTGTAACCTAAATGTTATTCGTAAGTATTCTTACTCTGGACTTTTCACTTGCAACTCTGATTAAAAACAAAATTTTTGGTGTGTTCTTCTTGGCTTTACTGCTTTTCTTAGCAATTTATATTGATAGTGATATAATCTGATCTTTAATAAGAAACAAAGAGAAAGAAAAAAGAAAGAAAGAAAAAGAAAGAGGAAAGGAAAGGAAAAGAAAGAAAAGGAAGAAAGGAAGGAAAAATCTTTGTGCTGCTTCTAAATAAGGCAATTTGGTCACTTTTGCTGTGGCTTCTCAATGTGTTGTGTAGGTGTACTCTGTCTACAAGTAAAAGACTACTGTAGGGATATCTCGTGGTTTGGAAAGAAAATGAATGGAAAAATCAGTTCTCTGGTGTGAGCAACAAAAAAAAATGAGGATGAAATTTCAGTTGAACAATGCACATGCTAAATCTGATCACTTTAGAACACCTGTTTGCATAATGTTCTATCTGAGAAATAAAGATAATAAAGATGAAGCTAAGTCTAAAATCTTAACCATTTGAATGAAAAGAGGTCTAATGTTTTAATGCCACTTCTTCCTCTAGTGAAAAATATAACTTCTTTCATAATGCCACCTGCCACTTTGTTTTCCATTCATTTATTTGCTATTCATAACATTGTTGAGTGCATAATTGTATACAGTGTTTGTTGCTTGCTGTAGTGACTTCCCAAATATCAGTGCAATTGAATAGTGGCTTTGATTGTGCTCTCCTGCATCTTGTACTGTTTTATTCTTTCTGCTATGTGGTGTTTCTACTTTAGATGTGACAGAGTAGCTTCTTGGGTCTCTTTCTTTACTTTGTCATCTACTTTATCTCTACTCCAAAAAGATTTAGCTGCAATGAGCAGATCTTCAAGTTTATTTGACAACATTTGTGTTCAGAATCTCAATGATTAAGAAATGTAATCTTGAAAAGGACTCACAAGGAGTCCTCAGAAGAAAGAAAAGGGTGTGGTTTGTCAGTCTTATACACAGATTTATAGAGATAAATAAATCTGATGTTTTTAAAAAATCATCTCTTATTTAAAAAATCTTTACTGCAAGTACAAATGTTATATGACACCACTGAAAATTATATTTTGAAGACAAAATATATATGATATCAATGGCATATTGTGACTCTTAGCATTGGCCAAGTTATAAACTGGTCATAGTGCTTCACATTGAGTCTTCATTGAATTTCATGAATTTCTTAAAGACTATTCAAACTGTCTTAACTAAAATAATATTTCCTAATTCTGGAGTAGTATCATAAAACTTTTTTTTAAGATAGCATTCAGAACTGTATTTGCTATAGAGAAATAAGTAAAACATAGATATATTCAGTTGGATAGACACATAATTTTATGAAAACTGCAAATATGTTAGAAGCAAATATGAATTGGAGCTCCCAATGGATTTAAAACCAGTTTTAGGCTGTCAAGTGGAGTGCATTTTGCTTAATTCTTCTTATTAATCTCAATAGTAATATCAGAATAGATAATTAGATATCTCATGTTGGATTCTGATAACCCTATCTTACAGCTCCTCATGTGGAATTCTTAAGACCACTCACTGATCTTCAAGTTAAAGAAAAGGAAATGGCTCGATTTGAGTGTGAAATTTCCAGAGAAAACGCTAAGGTCTGTAATTATATGGTGCCTAACTTGGATCATAAAACAACTTTATGTTTATTTTTTACTCTAACCTAAAAGAAAAAATAAGGTTTATTAGCCTATGATCTTCCTTTCAAAGATTATTACTTACACAGGAAAAATATAATCTTGATTAATTTCTGTTAATATTTTATTACTATTACTCGAAAAGCTCTTAATTAGGACACCTATATATGAACTGGAACCATATGGAATTGTGGTTTCTGGAGTGACAGTAAAGTTGGTAGAGTACTTGCCTTGCTCATGTCTAAAGGATTCAGACCTTGACACACATATCGTCACCCAAACCCTGCCAGGAGTGATTCCTGAGCAAAAAGCCAGATGTCAGCCCTTAATCCCACTAAGTGTGGTTCCTCTACCCCACCCCCACCCCCCAGAAAAGAAAGAAAGAAAGAAAAACAAGTCTGGTTCCTTACTTTAAAAACATGAGCAAATTTTATTTTTATAAATTAAGCAACAGAAAATGTTTATCACTACTGTTAGTCCCATCACTTTTGAGTCGCAATTTATATCTGGAAAACAAAGGAGTTGGTTTGAATGATATTAAAGTACTTCACTAAGCCTCCATAGATGCTTCCCTATGAATGAATACTTGTGTCTCCATTTTAATTACAGAACAGTTAACAATAACTGAAGAAGTTTTTTTTTTTTTGGCTTCTTTGAGTATAGCTGTATTTTATCTTCCATACTGATTCTTTTTTTATAGTATTAAGTCTCATTAGTTTATTTAAAAAAATAACTAAGAATAGGGCATTTGTCTTGCACACTGACGACCTGGGATGAACCCAGGTTTGATCTCCAGAATTCCATATGACCCCCCTGAGTCTGCCAGAAGTGATTTCTGACTGTAGAGCCAGGAGGAATCCTTAAGCGCAGCTGGGTGTGGCCCAAAAATCAAACAAAAAACCCACCTTAGAATCATAATTCTTCTCAAGGACACACATTTAAAGAAAGAAGAAAATTATAAATTATTTTTCTTAAACAGGTTCAGTGGTTTAAAGATGGTGCTGAAATTAAAAAGGGCAAAAAATATGACATCATATCTAAGGGGGCTGTACGTATTCTTGTCATCAATAAATGTCTACTGGATGATGAAGCAGAATATTCCTGTGAAGTAAGAACTGCAAGGACTTCTGGCATGCTGACAGTACTAGGTAAGAGTAAAGCCTTTCTTTGCAGAACTATACATTCTGGAAGAAAAATAATAATTTCAGGTTGTTTTTTTATTCATTTTTCTTTCAGAAGAAGAAGCTCTCTCTACAAAAGTTCTTACTATTATTTCCTTTTTGTCTTGCAGAAGAAGAAGCTGTCTTCACAAAAAATCTTGCCAATATTGAAGTTAATGAAACAGACACTATAAAATTGGTCTGTGAAGTTTCCAAGCCTGGAGCAGAAGTGGTTTGGTACAAAGGGGATGAAGAGATCATTGAAACAGGAAGATATGAAATAGTTACTGATGGACGCAAGAGAATCCTGGTCATCCAGAATGCTCAGCTTGAAGATGCTGGCAACTACAGCTGCCGACTTCCCAGTTCTCAGACTGATGGCAAGGTCAAAGTACATGGTATGAAAATTATAATGACTAGTAGCTTAAAAAACTCATAGTTGTTGCCTTTAAAATACCAATGTTTGCATTTTCAATATCTTGCAACTTTTTTTCCCAGAACTTGCTGCTGAATTTATCTCAAAGCCTCAAAACCTTGAAATACTTGAAGGAGAAAAGGCTGAATTTGTCTGCACTATATCAAAAGAAAGCTTTGAAGTCCAGTGGAAGAGGGATGATGAGACGCTTGAACCTGGAGATAAATATGACATTATTGCTGATGGCAAAAAGAGGGTCCTCGTAGTGAAAGATGCCACATTACAAGATATGGGAACTTACGTCGTCATGGTTGGGGCTGCCAGAGCAGCGGCTCACCTGACAGTGATTGGTGAGTTTGTTTTTGGGCCTTGGATTTGCTTACACCACTTGCTACCACCCTGGTTCTTCTTCATACTATAAAGTCTTCCTGATTTCTTTCAGAAAAACTCCGGATCATAGTTCCTCTTAAGGACACCCGTGTCAAGGAACAAAAAGAAGGCGTCTTCAACTGTGAAGTCAATACTGAGGGTGCCAAAGCCAAATGGTTCAGAAACGACGAAGCCATATTTGATAGTGCAAAATATATTATTCTCCAAAAGGACCTGATATATACCCTCAGAATCAGAGATTCACAATTAGATGATCAAGCTAACTACAGTATATCTCTAACAAATCATAGAGGTGAAAATGTTAAAAGTGCAGCGAATCTAATTGTAGAAGGTAAGTGGTATATACAGTATTAGAGATTTCTAAAATTAACTTCTAAAAACAAAGCAAAGCAATATTATCCTTCTACTTTACAACAGAGGAAGACCTTAGGATTGTTGAACCTCTTCAAGATATTGAAACAATGGAGAAGAAATCTGTCACATTCTGGTGCAAGGTGAATCGTCTCAATGCAACACTAAAATGGACCAAAAATGGAGAAGAGGTGGCTTTTGACAACCGTGTTATATATAGAATTGATAAATATAAGCACTCTCTCATTATTAAAGACTGTGGCTTCCCAGATGAGGGTGAATACATTGTAACTGCTGGGCACGATCAATCTGTTGCTGAGCTTCTCATTATAGAAGCTCCTACAGAGTTTGTGGAGCATTTGGAAGACCAGACCGTCACTGAGTTTGATGATGCTGTCTTCTCCTGCCAACTCTCCAGAGAGAAAGCAAATGTAAAATGGTACCGAAATGGGAGAGAAATCAAAGAAGGCAAAAAGTAAGTGAAGGTCCCTTTATCTCTATAGCAATACTTCAGACAATTCAGTGGTTTTTATACAAGCTAACCAATTCAATATTTTCCAATAGGTACACATTTGAAAAAGATGGAAGTATACATAGACTTATCATAAAAGACTGCAGGCTGGATGATGAATGTGAATATGCTTGTGGAATAGAAGATAGGAAATCTCGAGCTAGACTTTTTGTGGAAGGTACGTATTAAATGAATAGATGATGTTAATACGGGCATATTTTATAAAGTAGTAAATACAAGTACAAAAATATTTGTATTTTTTGTTTTTGTTTTTGTTTTTTTTTTTTTTAGAAATCCCTGTTGAAATCATCAGGCCTCCCCAAGATATTCTTGAAGCCCCTGGCTCTGATGTTGTCTTCTTTGCTGAGCTCAACAAAGATAAAGTGGAAGTCCAGTGGCTAAGAAATAATATGATTATTGTTCCTGGTGACAAATATCAAATGATGAGTGAAGGAAAGATACATAGGTTACAAATTTGTGATATTAAGCCCCGTGACCAGGGTGAATACAGATTTATTGCCAAAGACAAAGAAGCCACAGCTAAGCTTGAATTGGCAGGTAAGTCCCTTTCTTTTATTTTCAAATATCAAATATCACAGATACTGTAACAGTTTCAGATTGCATAATTGATGAGTAAGATAATGTTTATATAGACTTTGATTTCTGTTAACTTCTATTCATGCATTTACTATTTGCATTCCTCTTATACAAAATATCCTAAGAGAAAATTAAAGTCATCCTCTTAACATGCCAAAATTTGAACAGTTCCTAGTGCATGCAACCTCTACAGATATATATGAATTTAATTAACTTCTAGTTTTAGCCTATTCTTCTCAGCAAAACTAGACTTGGGTCCTGTTTTCTTCATAACCCTGGTGGTTATTCTTTCACACTCTAGCTCTCAATATATGTTTATGGATTATCAAGATGAAAAATCTATTAATTGGCTTGTACATGATTATTGGTTTTTCTTGAGCAATGTAAGAGGTATCTAGTTTATTTTTAAAAACATGCTGGGCTATAGAGCTAGTCCAAGTGTTAAGAGGCTTTGCAATGCATCCAATGCCAGTGCTAGAAGTCACTATGGCATGACAGAGCAGGAATTCTCTGTGAGCACCACAGGGTATGGCCTAAACCCCTTTCACCCTAAAAAAAGAGTCAAAAAGACATGTTGTTTTGCTTTCTATTGACTTCTACTACTATTTTTGGCAAATAATTTTTTGGTTTTAAGTTTGTTCTTAATACACATACACACACATCCATTGAGCAATGTTCAGGGTTTTCTTTACTCCTGGCTCTATGCTCAGGAAACATTTCTGGTGAGGCCTGATCCATATCTCTCTAAACCCAATTTTACATTTTTCTAAATTGCTTTATTTAAACACCACAGTTACAAGATTATTTATAATATTGGTTTTTTTTTTCAAATACAAAGTTATTCAGTCATACAATGACTTCACCATTACACATTTCCAGTCGCCACTATCCCCAGTTTTTCTCTTGCCCTCCCTTCCACCTGACTCCGGAGCAGATATTTTTCTCTCTCTTTCACTCTCCCTCTCTTTCACTCTTGCACTCTCTTCTATTCTTTTTAACCCTTTTAAACACTGTGGTTTTCAATATTGTTACTGAAGGGGTATCATGCCTATCACATTATCATATCTATCACATTATCTTTTTAGCACTCAGTTCTTGTGCAGAGCAATCATTTCCATATTAATGTCCTTGTGGTCTTTTCTCTGCCCTAACTCTACTCCCCCACTGTTTGTTGCAAGCTCCCTTCTATGGACTGGTCCTCCCACTCCAAGAATTTTTAAGATAAGACTACTTATCAGTGTTCACTGCCTTAAAGCTACTGTAATAGCCTTCAAAGCGCCTGAGTATTTGCTACAAATGCATAATAAAGAAACTTTGTAATAGCTTGATTACAACAAACTCAAAATTTTTGATATATTATTTTCTCTACTAGCGGCACCTAAAATCAAGACAGCTGATCAAGACCTTGTGGTTGATGCTGGCCAGCCTCTGACAATGGTAGTGCCCTACGATGCCTACCCCAAAGCAGAAGCTGAGTGGTTTAAAGAAAATGAAGCTCTGTCCTCCAAGACTGTAGACACTACAGCCGAGAAAACTTCTTTCAGAATTTTAGAAGCTAAGAAAGAAGATAAAGGGAGATATAAAGTTGTGCTTTCGAACAAACATGGAAAAGCAGAAGCATTCATCAACTTACGAGTTATTGGTAAGTCCTCAGATCATTTACACTTGATTGGCACAGCACAACTGAAACCATGATAATGCACTAAAAAATTGTATCTTTAATTCAGATGTCCCTGGGCCAGTACGTAATTTAGAAGTGACAGAAACCTTCGATGGTGAAGTGAGTCTTGCTTGGGAGGAGCCATTAACTGATGGTGGAAGCAAAATAATAGGTTATGTCGTTGAAAGACGTGACATCAAGAGGAAGACTTGGGTTTTGGCCACTGACAGTGCAGACAGTTGTGAGTTTACTGTCTCTGGACTCCAGAAAGGAGGCATTGAGTATCTATTCCGTGTGAGTGCAAGAAACAGAGTTGGTACTGGAGAACCCGTGGAAACTGACAGTCCCGTGGAAGCAAAGAGTAAATATGGTAAGAAGTTTTTAAGTAAATTGCAAAGTAGCTTATCTCTGCTATTATTCCCTAATATAACCAAAGTCTATTTTTACTTCTCTTATGAAATCCAGATGTTCCAGGTCCCCCTTTAAATGTAACCATCACCGATGTGAATAGATTTGGTGTCTCATTAACATGGGAACCACCAGAGTATGATGGAGGTGCTGAGATCACAAACTATGTCATTGAATTAAGGGATAAGACTTCTATCAGATGGGACACTGCCATGACAGTAAGAGCTGAAGATCTGTCTGCTACTGTCAATGATGTGGTAGAAGGACAGGAGTATAGTTTCCGGGTCAGAGCCCAAAATCGTATTGGAGTTGGAAAACCAAGTGCAGCCACACCCTTCGTCAAAGTTGCTGATCCAATTGGTAGGTCCCTCAAAGGGGAAGTAATTACTTCATGAAATGTAAATAATGGGTCTGGCAACTTAAATTAATTCCATTATAATTAAAAAGGATACACTAGAAATATTTCATTAATAATTATATAAATCTAGAATATGCCAATTTTGTTGTGAACTCAGTATACCTTATACTTAACATTTCAATAAATTACAAATAAATTAAATGCCATATACCATCTCTTCTTCCTTTATAGAGAGACCAAGTCCTCCTGTCAACCTAAATTCCTCAGATCAGACACAGTCATCAGTTCAGCTCACATGGGAACCTCCTCTCAAAGATGGAGGAAGCCCAATAATAGGCTATATTATTGAGCGGTGTGAAGAAGGGAAAGATAACTGGATTCGCTGCAATGTGAAACCTGTCCCTGAACTGACTTATAAGGTAGGATGCTTACATAAAAATACATTTAGTGTTTGATCATGGACCTGAATGTGTATATTGTTTACAAATACTGATTCATCATTTTAGGTAACTGGATTGCAAAAAGGAAATAATTATCTATATAGAGTATCTGCAGAAAATGAAGCTGGTGTTTCAGATCCCTCTGAAATTCTTGGACCTCTAACTGCTGATGATGCATTTGGTAAATAGATATTTTATCTTTAGGTTTGGGAACAGCATATAGCTATTTTGGAGCATCGAGACTTAAATAAACTAATATAAATTAATTTATTTTTCTTCTTGGTAGCTGAACCAACAATGGATCTGAGTGCCTTTAAAGATGGACTAGAAGTTATTGTACCCAATCCTATCAAGATCTTGGTTCCAAGCACAGGCTACCCAAGGCCAACTGCAACCTGGTCTATTGAAGATAAAGTAATAGAACCAGAGGATCGTGTGAAAATAAAAACCATATCTGCCTATGCTGAACTAGTTATTTCCCCAAGTGAACGCTCTGATAAGGGCATTTATACACTGAAATTAGAAAATCCTGTAAAAACAATTACTGGGGAAATTGATGTCAATGTCATTGGTAAGGAAGTAAAATTGTATTTAAGGGATTTGACAATATTGATACATATTGATCCAAGTTAATGATACTGAACTTGTGGCTGCATTTTTTTTAGCCCGTCCAAGTGCACCAAAAGAACTAAAATATAGTGACATAACCAAGGACACAGTTCATTTGACTTGGGAGCCACCAGATGATGATGGAGGAAGTCCGTTAACTGGATATGTTATTGAAAAGCGAGAAGTTAGCCGGAAAACATGGACTAAAGTGAGTTTTGAGCAGATTTAGGTATTTCCTGTAGCAATTCCAGAGAAGAAGCAGAGTAGATAAAAATCCCAGATGCCATGATAGTTTATATGTGCATATAAGATACCATAAATTGTTTATATTTCATATTTTTCTACCTTTACTTTGCTGAGAAGTAAAGTAAATTTTAAACGCTTTGATGTTTGAATGTCAGTTAAGGTACTTCAAGCAAGATTGATATAATCACCTCATTTTGTGAGCTCTTAAAATTGCTTAGGTTTATGAAAAAATTAAAAAAAATTTACTCCTTTGGTGACTCATAAAGATTTAATATGCCCCCATTAAATTGTAAATTATTCTGAGAATGCTGTTTTTTAAGTCATTCTAATGACATGATGCTGATGGTTCTACTCAGCTCACTATATTTTCTGAGTTTACCTAATCTTTCATTTTTCCTTCTCTTTTATAACATTGCTATTTTTTTTTGTTTTTTTTTTGGGGGGGGGGTCACACCCGGCAGTGCTCAGGGGTTACTCCTGGCTCCATGCTCAGAAATTGCTCCTGGCAGGCACGGGGGACCATATGGGGCACCGGGATTCGAACCGATGACCTTTTTGCATGAAAGGCAAATGCCTTACGTCCATGCTATCTCCCGGGCCCAACATTGCTATTTTTAAACCTCAATTTAAAATTACATTTTATTAATTAAGCTGGTAGAAATAATCAAACATATTTGTCATCTTTAATGTCTGTATACTACAAGAGTTTGCTTTATGTAACAGGTAAAATCATTCTAGTTTTACCTAAATTTTTTCTAATATCAAATTAATATAGGAATAATCTTTAATGTTCAGAATAATTTTCAGTAAAGTAAATAATTAAGCCTTTTTAACATAGACGAAGGGTTCAGGAAAACAACTAATGACTGTGTTTCTTAATTGCAGGTTATGGATAATGTGACAGACCTAGAATTTACAGTTCCCGATCTTATTCAAGGAAAAGAATATTTATTTAAAGTTTGTGCTTGTAACAAATGTGGCCCTGGAGAACCTGCCTATCTTGATGAACCTGTAAATATGTCAGCTCCTGCAAGTAAGTTTATTTTTGGTATTTTCTTACATGGACTTTTGTTGTCTTGATCTTCAGACTAGTTGTTCTCAGAGTAGGCATTGTAGGAGGCAGTAGGAGATTCAGGGTGCAGCTGTGGGGATGGAATCTTTTCTCTTTGATTGACTTAAACTTTAGATTTCCAGAGGATGCTGAGGAATATTGTTTTTCTGAAAAGGGATCAATAGGTTTGAGAATCTTTGCAAAAAACTAGACTCGAAGTTATGGAGAAAAATCTGAGTTCACAATAAGGAAAATTCAGAAGAATCCTGTCTAAAAATAATTATTTTAAATTTTTATAGCGGTGCCTGACCCACCAGAGAATGTTAAGTGGAGAGATCGAACAGCTAAGAGCATCTTCCTGACATGGGATCCACCTAAATTTGATGGTGGTTCAAGAATCAAAGGATATATAGTTGAAAAATGTCCACGTGGTTCTGATAGATGGGTTGCCTGTGGAGAACCAGTTGCAGAAACAAAGTATGTTTAAATTAATTAAATTATGTTTAAATTTAAATATTTAAATTATTTTTAAATTATTTTTCACAAGCGTGAATGCTTATGTTCATTAAAATGAGCATACTTTTAGAAAATGTAAATATATTTAAATTGAGCATCCCCTTACTATATTTACCAGATTTTTTGAAGTTATACACCACTCAAGTTTTCATCATGCAAATTTGCAATTAATTTTAAAGTGCTTGGAATATAGTATGAGTCCTATAGAATGAGATAGGTTGTATTCAAAATTGGAAAAAATCTTATTTGTCTTCTGACAGAATGGAAGTGACAGGCCTTGAAGAAGGCCAATGGTATGCCTACCGTGTGAAGGCCTTGAATAGGCAAGGTGCTAGTAAGCCAAGCAAACCTACAGAAGAAATCCAGGCAATAGACACACAAGGTATTTATTTGTTTGTTTTGTTAACCAAGCTTCTGACATGAATTCTACCTAATCTTACATTAAACTAACATTGTAAATAATATTTCTCAATTTAGAGGCTCCCGAAATTTTCCTCGATGTGAAGCTTCTTGCTGGTCTCACTGTAAAAGCAGGAACTAAGATTGAGCTTCCTGCCACTGTAACTGGAAAACCTGAACCTCAGATAACTTGGACAAAGGCTGATACCCTTTTGAGACAGGACAAAAGAATCACCATTGAAAATGTTCCTAAAAAATCCACAGTGACTATTATGGATAGTAAGAGAAGTGACACAGGCACATACATCATTGAAGCTGTGAATGCTTGTGGAAGAGCCACTGCTGTGGTTGAAGTGAATGTCTTAGGTAAGTGATGCATTTTAAAAATAAGACAATTTGGGTGCCTGAGCAATAGCACAGTGGAAGGCATTTGCCTTGCACAGGGCTGCCCAGGATGAACTTGGGTTCAATCCCCCCATACCCCATCCTGTGGGAACCCAGTTAGATCAGCTATGAGACTGATATATCTATCAATTTTAAGACTTAGTTTGCCTTTCTTTTGAGAGCTGCATGAATCTATAGCTCTAACCAACACTAGCCATGGGCAACACTGGGGTCAGCTCTGGATTTTGGGAGTGGCTCAGTGAAATTCATTTCTGAAAATTTTCAGAGTAGTCAAGCAGATTATCCTGCAATAAAATATATGTCTTTCTAACATAAAAAGCATATAAATTGACAACCTTTGGAGAAGGTAATGGAGATCTCTATTCTGTACTGCCTCTCTAATGTCCTTAGTTTTAAAGGTTACCAAGATACCACTTAGTCTTTTCTAAAACAAACAAAAAATATAAAACAACAAAATAAGACAAACATAAACAACAATAAACCCAAAACAAGAACAAAGTAACATAAATTGAATATGAATATGGGCAAGTGAGATAATACAGAAAGTAAATAGGCTGCCTTACATGAAGTTATCTCCTAGTCCAAATCCCTGACTCTGTTGAAGGTCCTCTGAGCTCTTCCAAGAGGTATTTCTGGATACAGAGTAACTTTGATTACTGAACACCTCTGTGTGTGTCCTTCATACAAAATAAAAATAAACAAATAAATAAATAAAATCCCCCATCTCATATGGTCCCCCAAGCCAGGAGCGATTTCTGAGTGCATAGCCAGGAGTAACCCCTGAGCGTCACTTGGTGTGGCCCAAAAAACAAAACAAACAAAAAAAACCAATTTATTTCAGCTATTTATAAAACTAGAGCATTATTTTGGTACAGAGAGATAATACAGATATTAAGGCATTTGCCTTAGAAGTAGCAAACCTGGTTCTATTTTAGTGGTACCACACATAGTCCTCTGGACATTACCAGAAGTAAACAGAGTACCACCAGGTGTGATTCCAATCTCACTTTCCTTCACACACACACAAACACACATACACACACTTTAAATTTTTACTACTACATGTAAATTATCATCCACAGATAAACCCGGACCCCCAGCTGCCTTTGACATCACAGATGTAACCAATGAATCCTGCCTTCTAACCTGGAACCCACCACGAGATGATGGTGGATCTAAAATCACAAACTATGTTGTGGAGAGAAAAGCAACTGACAGTGATGTATGGCAAAAGCTCTCTTCAACTGTCAAGGATACCAATTTCAAAGCAACCAAATTAACACCCAATAAAGAGTACATCTTCAGAGTTGCTGCAGAAAACATGTATGGTGTTGGTGAGCCAGTTCAGGCCTCTCCAATCATAGCCAAATATCAGTTTGGTAAGTTTTTTGTTGATCAATTGTTTAAAGCAATAAAGAGAAGAGGATTCTAGTGTCAAAGTTGAAATTAGATATCATCTTTATCATCTTTAGAATATTTAACACATATCCTGTCTACAGATCCTCCTGGACCTCCAACTCGCCTAGAACCTTCTGATATCACTAAGGATGCAGTAACCCTCACGTGGTGTGAGCCAGATGATGATGGTGGCAGCCCGATCACTGGATATTGGGTTGAAAGATTAGATCCTGAAACTGATAAATGGGTCAGATGCAATAAGATGCCAGTAAAGGATACAACATACAGGTATATCTCAAATTTTCACTGAAATGTTAAACCAGCAATGTATGCCAAATCTCTTTAATTAGAACTATTTACATTAAACATAATTAAATGTTTCTATAAATTTTAAACATGTTTACATATGTTTTCATTGATATATAATTTTAAATAATGTAAATGCTCTTGAAGGATCTATTTCCTAACTTACTACAAAATGTTTACTTAAGGAAGCTGAAGGGTGGCACAAGCGGTAAGGCATCTGCCTTACCCCCACTAGCCTAGGAAGAACCATGGTTCAATCCCCTGGCATCCCATATGGTCCCCCCAAGCCAAGAGTGATTTTGAGCACAGAGCCAGGAGTAACCCTTGAGTGTCATCAGGTGTGCCCCACCCAAAAAATAACAACAAAAATTATTTACTTAAAATTGTCCATATGTTTAGCTTCTAATACATTACGATAATGATCATAATTACAGATATCATCATTTATTTTGTACATTTGACAACATCTAAAATGTATAACTATAATTTCAAACTTATATTGAGATATGTCAGCTATAGTTCCAAATCTGTTTTTAAAATTCAATAACTTAGAATCCCCTGGGTAAAATACATAAATATTTCTGCTTCTCATCATGATATAAAGATCATACTTTGTTCCAAATTCAGAGTGAAAGGTCTTACCAATAAGAAAAAGTACAGATTCCGTGTGCTGGCTGAAAATCTTGCTGGACCTGGAAAGCCAAGTAGATCAACAGAACCAATCTTAATAAAGGACCCCATAGGTATATTTATCTATTTTTATGTAGATATTCTCAAGCTTTTCTTAATTTTATTGTAATGAAATAATGGTTTTTATTTCATTGAAACTGAGATAATTGTTTTATTTCATTGACTTGCAGATCCTCCATGGCCCCCTGGAAAGCCAACTGTAAAAGATGTAGGCAAAACATCACTAGTGTTAAATTGGACAAAGCCAGAACATGATGGAGGGGCAAAGATTGAGTCTTATGTGATTGAAATGCTGAAGACTGGAACTGATGACTGGGTCAGAGTTGCTGAAGGAGTTCCCACCACTGAACATTTGCTTACGGGGCTCATGGAAGGGCAGGAATACTCCTTCCGAGTGAGAGCTGTGAACAAAGCTGGGGAAAGTGAACCCAGTGAGCCCAGCGATCCTGTGCTTTGTAGGGAAAAACTATGTAAGTCATCATGAATCTAGGTTATAAAAATCTTTGTGAGTGGCTGGAATGATAGTATATAAAGGGTTGTTTACCTTGCATACAACTGACCTGGGTTTGATCCCTGGCATCCTAGTATCCCATCTGGCTCCATGAGCACTGCCAGAAATAATTCCTGAGTACAGAGTCAAAAGAAACACCTGGGTATGCTCCCCAAAAAAGTCTGGCAATTACAAGATGAGAAAATATACAAGTATTATTTGTAGGTAACTTGATTCAGGACTTCTTGGTGACTATAAAAGAAACTAATAAGGGCTTGGACAATTTTTTAAAATAACTTGTTATAATTTTCTTTTTCAGATCCCCCATCACCACCTCGCTGGCTTGAAGTTATTAATATCACAAAAAATACAGCAGACCTAAAGTGGACAGTTCCTGAGAAAGATGGAGGGTCCCCCATTACCAATTATATTGTAGAAAAGAGAGATGTGAGGCGAAAAGGCTGGCAAACAGTAGACACAACTGTCAAGGACACCAAGTGCACAGTAACCCCACTGACTGAGGGCTCTTTGTATGTGTTCCGAGTTGCTGCAGAAAATGCTATTGGGCAGAGTGACTACTGTGAAATTGGAGACTCTGTCCTGGCCAAAGACACATTTAGTGAGTTCTCTCACTTAATCTTTGCAACACCATTTCTGTGGGCTACTATTTTTTCCTCTGGTTTTCTGACCTTTAAATTTTTCTTTCAGCTACCCCTGGACCACCCTATGCTCTGGCAGTGGTCGATGTGACAAAGCGACACGTTGACCTGAAGTGGGAACCACCTAAAAATGATGGTGGAAGACCAATTCAGAGGTAGAATTTTCACTGATTCCTAAATAATAACGTGCTACTGACTAAAAAACCTTCTCTATTCTATTAATGCTTATGAATTGCCTTGGTATTTCAATAGATATATCATTGAGAAGAAAGAGAAGCTAGGAACCCGTTGGGTGAAAGCTGGAAAGACCTCAGGACCTGACTGTAATTTCAGAGTAACTGATGTCATTGAAGGAACAGAGGTCCAGTTTCAGGTTAGGGCAGAAAACGAAGCTGGAGTTGGTCACCCAAGTGAACCCACAGAAATCCTATCAATTGAAGACCCAACAAGTAAGTAGTGCTTGTTGTGCAAAAATATAATGTGGAACTCGTCAATAATACTGTAGATACAAACGTTTCACTCTTTTTTCAGGTCCACCTTCACCTCCTCTTGACCTACATGTGACTGATGCTGGAAGAAAGCACATTGACATTGCTTGGAAACCCCCAGAGAAAAATGGAGGAAGTCCTATTATAGGATACCATATAGAAATGTGTCCAGTAGGCACTGAGAAATGGATGCGAGTTAATTCTCGCCCAGTCAAAGACTTGAAATTTAAAGTTGAGGAAGGTGTTGTTCCTGACAAGGAGTATGTTCTCCGAGTAAGAGCTGTCAATGCTGTTGGTGTTAGTGAGCCATCCGAAATCTCAGAAAATGTCGTTGCCAAAGATCCAGACTGTAAGAACTTAGTTTTTTTTTTTACATATAACTAATAAAATAAGCTTTATTTATTCACTTCATTTTGATACATGATTTTTTCCTTTTTTTAAATCATACTTTATAGGCAAGCCAACAATTGATCTGGAGAGTCATGACATTGTTGTTATTGAAGGTGAAAGGTTAAGAATTCCTGTTCCCTTCAGAGCTGTACCAGTTCCAACTGTTAGTTGGCATAAAGATGGCAAAGAGGTTAAAGAAAGTGACAGATTAACAATGAAAAGTGATCACATCTCTGCACAACTTGAAGTTCCTAAGAGTGTTCATGCAGATGCTGGAGTCTACACGATTACTCTGGAGAATAAGCTTGGCTCAGCAACTGCCTCCATCAATGTCAAAGTTATAGGTAATCATTCTTTGGTTAAGCATCATCTATTCTTTATGTGTCAGAAAAATAGTTAACTTTGCATTTAGGATAAATGGCTTTATGAATTGGTCATTTGGACACTAAATATCCTTTAAAAATAAAATATTTATTCCCATGAAATAATCACATTAATTTTCAAATTAAGAAAAATGCCATTAAATTGGAACCAAAGGGGTTAAAATTCTTGCCAACCCAAGTTTGATCTCTAGTAACACGTATGGGCCACAGAGTAATCTCTAAGCACAAAGCTAAGAGCAATTCTGGAGTATTTGCTAAATGTGACCCCCATATCAAAATTATATTATTAAAAATAAATAAAATTGCATTTAGTTTATTCCACTGAATTATTTGCATAGTTTAAATAAAATAATTCAATGAAAGATACTTTGTGTACATTTTATTGCAGAATTTAAATAAAATCTATGCCAGGTTGTTTAAAAAACAATATTTATTAGCTATATTTATAATTTTTACATAGAGTTCTTGGCTTTTCTGTTTCCCCATCATGTATTTAGATGGTGTTTGAAAATGTGGGAAGTCCGTTTTTGTTCAGAGCAAAGACTCACAGGGTGGACTTCATATTTATTTGCTGAGAATCTAGGATACTAAATTGCCTACAGCATAAAGGATAGAGTAGCAAATAAAAGATTATTCACCAGAAACATGAACTCTTCCACTTAGAGTGTACTATTAAATGTTAATTATTTTAGGTTTCAATAATAATTCTCACTCTAATTTCTAATAGGCCTACCTGGACCATGTAAAGACATTAAAGCAAGTGAAGTGACCAAGAGTTCTTGTAAATTAACCTGGGAACCTCCAGAATATGATGGTGGAAGCCCAATTCTTCATTATGTCCTGGAACGCAGAGAAGCTGGAAGGCGGACATATATACCAGTCATGTCTGGTGAGAACAAACTGTCTTGGAACGTAAAAGATCTCATACCAAATTGTGAATATTTCTTCCGTGTTAAAGCTGTCAACAAGATTGGTGGAGGTGAATATATTGAACTGAAAAATCCAGTTATTGCTCAAGATGCAAAACGTAAGTTTTGACCTGGATCTAATATGGTTAGGAATTCAGATGTAGTTTTTACATTTAACTAATATTAACTTCCCTTTATTAACCTTTTTTCTGGTTCTTCAGAACCCCCTGATCCACCTGTAGATGTTGAAGTTCATAATCCAACTGCTGAGGCAATGACTATTACCTGGAAGCCACCTTTGTTTGATGGAGGAAGCAAGATAATGGGTTATATCATAGAGAAGCTTGTTAAGGGGGAAGACAGATGGAAAAGATGCAATGAACACCTGGTACCAGTCCTCACCTACACAGCAAAAGGGCTTGAAGAAGGAAAAGAATATCAATTCCGTGTGCGAGCAGAAAACGCTGCAGGAATTGGTCAACCTTCTCGGGCCACTCCACCAACCAAAGCTGTAGATCCTATTGGTAAGTTGTATTTAATGGAGCTGCTGTTTTTGAGTTGTAAAATAAATTAGAATCATGTTTTGTCAGCTACATAGTATAATTTAAAATAATTATTTTGAATAATTACAGATGCCCCCAAAATCATTATGAAAACAAATCTAGAAGTGAAACGAGGTGATGACATAGTACTTGATGCAACTATTTCTGGATCACCTTACCCAACTCTTACCTGGCTAAAGGATGAACAAGTTATTACACCAGAGGAAATTAAGAAACGAGCAGCCCCCGTGGTTCGGAAAAAGAAAGATGAAGATCAAGAAGAAGCTCCATTTGTCCTACCTCTAACGGAGCGTTTGAGCATTGACAATAGCAAGAAAGGAGAATCGCAGCTCCGTGTCCGAGATTCTGTGCGACCTGACCATGGCCTGTATATCATCAAAGCAGAAAATGATCATGGTACTGCAAAAGCCCCTTGTACTGTCAGTGTACTAGGTAAGTAGTTAAAACTGCATTTAACAATGAAAGAAAATCTATAAATAATTTTGGAAAAACATAGGAAAATAACCCTAAAGAGAATTAAAATAATTTTGAAATAATGAGTTATCCTAAGTCTCATTCTTTTGGCCATGCAAAAGAAATGAATTGATTTATTACTATTTATTAGCTAATATAGGAATAGAAATATATAGGAAAATGAAAGTTTATGTCAGAGAAATATGCTAACATGCATGTTTTCCACTATAACCATTTCTTCACAAATCTTTAATCCCTTGTCTTCTTTGAATTAGATACACCTGGACCACCAATCAATTTTGTGTTTGAAGATATTAGAAAGGACTCTGTTCTCTGTAAATGGGAACCACCTCTTGATGATGGTGGCAGTGAAATAATTAACTACACTTTGGAAAAGAAAGACAAGACAAAATCTGACTCAGATTGGATGCCTGTGACTTCAACTGTTCGACATTGCAAATATTCAGTGACAAAACTGATTGAAGGAAAAGAATACCTTTTCCGTGTAAGAGCTGAAAATAAATTTGGACCTGGACCACCATGTGTTTCAAAGCCACTCTTAGCTAAAGATCCATTTGGTAAGGTCCCTCTAGCACAAAAATGTTACCTTTTATCATATGATTTGGCATATATTATCATCAACAACTTGTCAAATTGATTTTATGTCATATTTTCTTTCTATTAGAACCACCTGATGCACCCAATAAACCCATTGTGGAAGATGTTACCAGCAACAGTATGCTAGTAAAATGGAATGAACCAAAAGATAATGGAAGCCCCATCATAGGGTACTGGCTTGAAAAACGTGAGGTTAATAGTACACATTGGTCTCGTGTCAACAGAAGTCTTATAAGTTCTTTGAAGACCAAAGTAGAAGGCCTCTTAGAAGGACTCACCTATGTCTTCAGAGTATGTGCAGAAAATGCAGCTGGACCTGGAAAATTCAGTCCCCCTTCAGATCCCAAAACTGCACAGGATCCAATTAGTAAGTGATTTTTTTTTTTTTTTTGGTTTTTGGGTCACACCCGGCAGTGCTCAGGGGTTACTCCTGGCTCCATGCTCAGAAATTGCTCCTGGCAGGCACGGGGGACCATATGGGGCACCAGGATTCGAACCGATGACCTTTTGCATGAAAGGCAAACGCCTTACCTCCATGCTATCTCCCGGGCCCCAGTAAGTGATTTTTATTTTTAGAAGAAAGAGAGCTATTTAGGGCCTAATAATACAGTGGGTAGGATGTTAGTCTTGCACATGGCCAACCTGATTCAACACTTGGCAGTGCATATAGTCCCCTGAGCACAGAGCCAGGAATAAGGCCTGACCACTGCTACTTGTAACCAAAAAACAAAATGAAAATAAATAGAGCTAAATTATGGTGGTTATAACTAAGAATAATGTATTATGTACCTAAGAAGAATGAGGAAAAATATTTTAATTATCACTACAAAAATATGATGAGTTTGTGAGAGATATTAATTCAATTTAGTGTAAATCATTTTACAATGTATAATGTATTGAATCATTTGCTATACTTTAAATTTACATATGATATATGTCAGTATATAAAATCAAATATTTATTTTATATATGCATATATTGATAAAATATATATTGATGCTACAGTGTAAAATTTTAAACATATATTTACAAAACTAAAAAGTATTTCACAGTCATAGTCTCTTACCTATAGAGTGAGATAGCTACTAAAGATTTTATTAACTTTCACTGAGTTTTTTTTTTTTTTTTTGGTTTTTGGGCCACACCCAGTGACGCTCAGGGGTTACTCCTGGCTATGCGCTCAGAAGTCGCTCCTGGCAGACACGGGGGACCATATGGGAACCGGGGGATCGAACCGTGGTCCGTCCTAGGCAAGGCAGCAGGCACCTTACCTCCTGCGCCACCTCCCGGCTCCCTTCACTGAGTTTTGATCTGTGAATCTGCCTTCATTCTAGCTCCACCTGGCCCTCCTGTTCCAAGAGTCGCTGACACAAGTACTACAACTATTGAACTAGAATGGGAACCCCCAGCTTTCAATGGCGGTGGGGAAATAATTGGCTACTTTGTGGATAAGCAGTTGGTTGGCACAAATGAATGGTCACGCTGCACGGAGAAAATGATCAAGGTTCGACAGTACACTGTCAAAGAAATCCGAGAGGGTGCTGATTACAAACTTCGGGTGAGTGCGGTGAATGCAGCAGGCGAAGGGCCACCTGGAGAAACAGGACCTGTTACTGTGGCTGAACCACAAGGTAATTAAATGTTATGGAAATAACATTGTTAATTTTTTTCAGTGTGTATTTCTTTCTTTCTCTTGAACTAACAAATGCCTATTCTCTTTCAACAGAGCCTCCAAATATAGAACTAGATGTTTCTGTCAAGGGTGGAATACAAATAATGGCCGGGAAGACTCTTAGAATTCCAGCAGAAATAACTGGTCGCCCAACACCTACAAGAGTATGGACCATAGAAGAAGGGGAGCTGGACAAAGAGCGTGTTGTAATAGAGAATGTTGGAACCAAATCTGAACTAATTATCAAGGACGCACTGAGAAAAGATCATGGCAGATACATTATTACAGCTACTAACAGCTCTGGTTCCAAATTTGCAGCAGTCAGGGTAGAAGTTTTTGGTAAGAAATGTTTCATGAGCTTTCATAGGGTTTTCTCAAACAATACTATTTTATTACATTGATTTTGTTATTTTTGCTTGATTTTTCAGATGTACCTGGTCCAGTTCTTGACTTAAAACCTGTTGTAACAAACAGAAAGATGTGTCTGCTGAACTGGTCTGATCCAGCAGATGATGGAGGAAGTGAAATTACAGGTTTTATTATTGAAAGAAAAGAAGCCAAAATGCATACCTGGAGACAATCAATAGAGACTGATAGATCTAAATGTGACATCACTGGTCTTATAGAGGGACAGGAGTATAAATTCCGTGTTATTGCAAAGAATAAGTTTGGTTGTGGCCCTCCTGTTGAAATAGGACCAATTCTTGCAGTTGATCCTCTAGGTAAAATAGAAGGTTTTTTCATTTGTCTGTCAAACTAAAACTATTTGCTTTTAGTTATGTTGTTTAATTATTCAGCTTTTATGTAACTCCAAATTCTCAATAGTGTCAGGATCTGTAGATAAATAGAATTTGAAAAGGTTAATTAAATAGTTACAGGAAAATTTAAAGACAACATATTTGCTACATTTTCAGTAGAATTTTTGCTAACTATTTTGCACAAAACCCTATATGATTTTGTATATGAAAATACCTAAATATTTAAGACCTTAGCCACAATTTGAAAAATAGTTTAGAAGTATTGAATCATTGTTATTCTATATGCTGGAATGATTAATGTCATAATCTTTTAGAAGACCTATATTTTTAAATGTGTTATATCAGTGACTTAGAATAAGGCCCATTAGGGCCTTATCATTATATAAAAGATATTAAGTCTCAAAACCAGAAAGAGCCACAAAAAAAGGGAATGAAATAACAAATGTGAGCAAATGTGAAACCCTGCAACTTCTCACAGTTGGTAATAAACACTGACATCCCATCCAAAACAGAAAAGTGTTTTGAATATGACCTGTTCCCGAAAGAAAAGGAATTATTCCACTACCTCCAGTCTCTAACCATAAATTCTATTTTATGCTACTGTAAAAGTTCATATCATAATGTCTACTCTAACTCAGATTATTCTGGTAGTATCAATGCAACTGGATCTTCATTGCAAAGTTCTATTTCTGCTTGCAATAGTAATTAAGGATTTGATTTAGTCTCACCATTCAAAGCTTATTCTTTTCTTTCTATTTTTTTTCCTTTGAGACATAAACCTGTGTTAGCATTACATGACTGCTTTCTATTTCATTTTAAATCTGCATTCAAGGCAATATAAACCAACTCTTTTCTCCCTGCTGATCTTTCAAAGCAGAGCTCCACAGATCTGTTCTTTCAGTTCATTACTATTAAAATCTTTTTCAGTGAAAGAATTTAAAAAATGTTCAAAATATCTAATTTAAATAGGATATGTACCTATGATATATTTTTGATCAATAATTTTGGCATTGAAGTTCACTAAAAGTTCTACCTGTATTATTTCCAATCGTTTTTCTAATTTAAATTATTTGAGACTGCCAAGTATGGCCCAGAAACCAAAAAAAAAAAAAAAAGTTCTAATGAAGTTATAAAAGTCTTTATTTTTTGACATTCTACTTCTCTTACTCACTAGAAGTCATTTTAAGTAAGGTTGTTCTAAACAGAACCTTCTTTTCTACATAATTATATGAAATGAAATATTATTTCTTACATATATACTTATTTAATCCTTATTATTTCAACTTTCTTCTTGTTAAAGGTCCCCCAACAGCTCCTGAGAGACTCACATACACAGAAAGGACAAAGTCTACCATCAAGCTTGACTGGAAAGAGCCCCGTAGTGATGGTGGCAGCCCCATCCAAGGCTATATTATTGAAAAACGCCGTCATGACAAACCTGACTTTGAAAGAGTCAATAAGAGACTCTGCCCAACCACATCTTTTCTGGTTGAAGATCTTGATGAACATCAGATGTATGAGTTCCGTGTCAAAGCTGTCAATGATGTTGGTGAGAGTGAGCCATCCCTGCCTCTCAATGTGGTCATACAAGATGATGAAGGTATGGCAGCTAAACATAAAAATAATTTTAATGTACTCTACAGTGTCATGTCTTATGGGTTAACCAAACTTTACCATCTTATCTTTCCTTTTTTCATTGCAGTTCCTCCAAATATTAAGCTTCGCCTAACTGTTCGAGGAGACACTATCAAAGTCAAGGCAGGAGAGCCTGTAAACATCCCTGCAGATGTGACAGGTCTCCCAATGCCAAAGATTGAGTGGTCCAAGAATGAAACAGTGATTGATAAACCCTCTGATGCACTTAAGATAACCAAGGAAGAAGTATCCCGAAGTGAAGCAAAAACTGAGCTCAGCATTCCCAAAGCAGTCAGAGAAGACAAAGGCACTTACACAATTACAGCTTCCAATCGCCTTGGCACAGTGTTTCGAAATGTTCATGTTGAAGTATATGGTAAATCTCACGACTTCTTATAATAAAACAAGTCTAAAGTCCACTGCGATTTGCCTTCTCATGCTCTTCTGTTGGTTCCTTTCCAGATCGTCCATCTCCACCCAGAAATCTTGCTGTTACTGATATTAAAGCTGAATCTTGCTACTTGACATGGGATGCCCCTCTAGACAATGGTGGCAGTGAAATCACTCATTATGTCATTGATAAACGTGATGCAAGCAGGAAGAAAAGTGAATGGGAGGAAGTCACCAACACTGCTGTAGATAGGAGATATGGGGTAAAATTTTATTTTATTAAATATTTTAAGTTAATATTCTGCAATTTACTATATTGATAATAATGGTTTTTCATAGACATGATTCCAACACCATACCTATTACATCATACATGGTTAACTCTTAAATATTTTCTTATACACATTAAGAGTATATGAGTCTAAGGGCCGGAGCATTGGCACAGTGGTAGAACATTTGCCTTGCATGTGGCTGCCCAGGATGGATTTGGGTTCAATACCCCCATCCCATATGGTCCCCCGAGCCAGGAGAGAATTCTGAGCACATAGCCAGGAGTAACCCCTGAGTGTCACAGGGTGTGGCACAACCCCTCTCCCCTAAAAAAATAGAGTATATGAGTCTGAATTAATATTATTATTAATAACACTGTACAACACTGGAATGTAGTGACTACATTCAGAAACAGGTAAAAAGTTTTTTACTTATTTTTATGCCATATACATAAGGATACTTAGTAAATACTATTTAATATGAAATTAAATGATGTCTTACTTGAGAGACTCATTTAAGTTCAACATAGTTACACATTATATTTTTGAAAAAATGCTTTCCATATTTGTGTCATATTTTGATATTATGTATCTGATAGTTGATATATAATATGTTATATATTGTATCAGAGTTTTTAGTTTTATCCATTTCTGTAGTCCACTCTACCAAAATTAAATTATAAAATATACTGTATGTATATATTATGAATATTAACACTACTCATCTTATTTCTAGATCTGGAAACTTATTCCCAATGGTCAGTATGAATTCCGAGTTAGAGCAGTGAATAAATATGGAACCAGTGATGAATGTAAATCAGATAAAGTGGTCATTCAAGATCCTTATCGCCTTCCTGGACCTCCAGGAAAACCAAAAGTTTTGGAACGCACCAAAGGATCAATGCTAGTGAGCTGGACTCCTCCTTTGGATAACGGCGGCTCTCCAATTACTGGCTATTGGCTGGAGAAAAGAGAAGAGGGAGGTTCCTACTGGTCACGTGTTAGTCGAGCACCAATAACAAAAGTGGGGTTGAAAGGTGTGGAATTTAATGTTCCCCGACTGATTGAAGGTGTTAAGTACCAGTTCAGAGCAATGGCAATAAATGCTGCCGGAATTGGCCCTCCCAGTGAGCCATCAGATCCAGCTGTTGCAGGAGATCCCATATGTAAGTGTGCTCCCATTTCATGTAATGTCTATAATACAACTGGCAGGAACTAAACTAAAATTAAAAGTAAAAAAATTTGGGAGCCGGGAGGTGGCGCAGGAGGTAAGGTGCCTGCTGCCTTGCCTAGGACGAACCACGGGTTCGATCCCCCGGTTCCCATATGGTCCCCCGTGCCTGCCAGGAGCGACTTCTGAGCGCATAGCCAGGAGTAACCCCTGAACGTCACTGGGTGTGGCCCAAAAACCAAAAAAAAAAAAAAAAAAAAGTAAAAAAATGTAAATTGCTCTAATTTAAAGGAGTGGCATAAATATCAAAGTCATGTGATTATTTCAATCATTGTACCTGCTCCTACAGTGCATTACGATTAATTTGTTCTCAAAAGCTTACCAACTAATGATGAGCACATTTTTTTTAATTGTATGGAAAATGAAACTATATTTAGAATCTCTTTAAAGGGATCTGGAAAATAGTATTCCACCAGTAATGAGTAAATAGAATACAAAATTTACTGGAGATAGTGAGTAGTCTTTCAGATCCCAGTTAGATTTTTGTTTTTTCTTTGTTACATTACATTAAAGGAAAATACATTATTTCTTGTACTATTTCTTTGGCATTTCACTTTTAATGGTTTTTAACAGATAAAGTGAGATCATGTGTGGAAAGATATTCTAATAATAGTACATTGACTTAGCATTTCATCCATTTCAAAATGTCTTCATTTTTTATTCTTAGATCCACCTGGTCCACCTTCTTGCCCAGAGGTCAAAGATAGAACAAAGTCAAGCATCTCACTTGCATGGAAGCCTCCTGCCAAAGATGGCGGCAGTCCAATCAAAGGCTACGTTGTTGAAATGCAAGAAGAAGGTACTACAGACTGGAAAAGAGTAAATGAACCAGACAAACTTCTAACTACCTGTGAATGTGTGGTGCCCAATTTGAAAGAACTCCGGAAATACAAATTCAGAGTGAAAGCTGTCAACGACGCTGGTGAATCTGAACCAAGTGGTACCACTGGAGAGATCCCTGCCACTGATATTCAAGGTCCCAATCATTATTTCCTTTTTTAGATTCATTTTTATATAACTATGAAATAAATTAACTAGCTACATTTATAATAGTTACTTTTTTGAAAATAAAAGTTCAATCTTAATGTATTATTTATGACAATACAGAGGTACCAGAAGTTTTCATTGACATTGGAGCACAAGACTGTCTGGTTTGTCAGGCTGGTTCCCAGATAAGGATACCTGCTGTGATAAAGGGGCGCCCAACACCCAAATCATCTTGGGAATTTGATGGAAAGGCAACAAAGGCAATGAAGGTAAGATAATTCAAATTCTCTGCATCTACTATTGGATCACTTTACACTATAACTGTGACTTTCATTTTTACGCTACAATGGACTATCACTATCTTCTTTTCCAATAGGATGGAGTTCATGATATACCTGAAGATGCACAGGTAAGAAAAACTTTTAATAATTTAGTATATTGTTGATTTTACTATAGTTTTCTCTCACTCACTGTATGTACTGTTGTTTTTAAAGCTGGAGATTGCTGAGAATTCATCAGTAATTGTTATTCCGGAGTGTAAAAGATCTCATTCAGGCAAATACAGCATCACAGCCAAGAATAAAGCAGGACAAAAGACTGCAAATTGCAGGGTTAAAGTCATGGGTAAGAAAGGCATTTACAGTTATGACAAATTAAGAAAAAATGATTTGAAGCAAAAATGACATTGTCTATATTTGCATCCAACAGATGTACCAGGGCCTCCTAAAGATCTGAAAGTTAGTGACATCACAAGGGGTAGTTGCAGACTTTCATGGAAAATGCCAGATGATGATGGAGGAGACAGAATCAAAGGCTATGTTATTGAGAAGAAGACTATTGATGGGAAAGCCTGGACTAAAGTCAATCCAAACTGTGGAAGCACTTCATTTGTTGTTCCCGATCTCATCTCTCAGCAGCAGTATTTCTTCCGGGTGCGTGCAGAAAACCGTTTTGGTGTTGGTGCACCTGTGGAAACTATTCAGAGGACCACTGCTAGAGATCCAATCTGTAAGTTTTAAAATCTAAGCTTAAAATAACGTCTCAAATTTTATATATATTGTCATGCCCAATACTAAATCTCTTCACTATTTTCAAAGATCCTCCTGATCCTCCTATTAAACTCAAGATTGGCCTTATAACCAAGAACACGGTACATTTGTCCTGGAAACCCCCAAAGAATGATGGAGGCTCCCCTGTCACCCACTATATTGTTGAGTGTCTTGCATGGGATCCAACTGGGACAAAGAAAGAAGCGTGGAGACAGTGCAATCGGCGTGATGTGGAAGAGCTAGAGTTTACTGTTGAAGACCTCGTAGAAGGTGGCGAATACGAATTCAGAGTCAAAGCTGTCAATGCTGCAGGAGTCAGTAAACCTTCATCCACGGTTGGCCCCGTCATTATTAAGGACCAGACATGTGAGTGCTAACTTATCAACAGAAGTGGTCCTCATTGTGATGGCCTCTCTAGTTATTTAATCACAGTCCAAAACATAGCTTATTGCCCAAAAGAAAAAATAGAGAGAGAAAAGTTAAAATAGACATTTTGTATGTTCTTAAAAACTGGGCAGAAAAAAACAGTGATTTAATTAGCAATAGCATCTCTTCTATCTCCATGATCAGTTTTTCTCTTTTAATCTTTATATTTCATACATAAATGAACACAAACTTGTGTAGCAGTCGTTTTTTTCATTAATTATTATTCCTATCATTACTGCTGCTATATATTTATTTAGTTTGCTTTTCAAAATTAGGATAGTAGTCACTACTCTCTGACTATTCATTTTATCTTTATGTGACATACCAAATGGTGATTAGGGGATACTCTGGGCTCAGTGTTCATGTGTCATTCCAGCTGTGCAGAACAATTTCATATAGTGCTAGGATGTGCTCATCCTGGTGAGCTACTTTCTGACTCAGCAAAGGTAGCATATTTTCTTTAGTGGTTCTGTACCCACTAAACCCAGGACCCCAGACATGCAAGATAGGTACTTTACCACTGAGCTACACCCCTGGCCCTTTGCATAGTCATATTAAACTTATGAAAATTAGAAAATTGCTTTGCTGCTTATAGCCTTTAAATTTCTTAAAGGAGAATTTTATCTCAAAATTATATTAGTAGGTCTCCTGTAACTCTACAGAAGTTTTAAAAGTAATGAACCCAAGATAAAGGTACTTCAGGGTTCATTTCTTTCTGCCCTTTTTACAAATATCTAAATTCATAATGCTGCCAAATAAGGAAGAGGCAAATTCTAAGACAAAAATAAAATAACTATCAAATAAAATAAACATCAAATAAAAATAATCACAAAATATAATTGGTCCCCAACTGGTTTAAGAGTGTGGAAGACAGACTGATATTTTCTAAATTGGGATAGGTCATAGAATTTAGTTAGAGTTTACCCAAATAGCTGTCTAACCACTGAAAATTCTCCTTTTTGTTCTTAAATCTTTTGTGTTTCTAAGTCTCCTAATGGAATTTTATTTTCATAATCAAGGTCCACCATCAATTGAGCTAAAAGAATTCATGGAGGTTGAAGAAGGAAGTGATGTCAACATTGTAGCCAAAATTAAAGGTGTGCCATTTCCAACACTCACCTGGTTTAAAGCTCCTCCAAAGAAACCTGATAACAAAGAACCTATTGTCTACGATACCCATGTCAACAAACTGGTGGAAGATAACAACTGCACCTTAGTGATTCCACAGTCTCGCAGGAGCGATACTGGTTTATACACCATTACAGCTGTGAATAATCTTGGCACAGCCTCAAAGGAAATGAGACTGAATGTCCTTGGTAAGGATTGTATTTTATTAAAATTCATTATTTTCTGTTCATACATATAATATTTGGCTTTACAATCATTTGACTAATAACATATTCCCTTTTAAAAATGTTTTAGGTCGTCCTGGTCCTCCAGTGGGGCCAATAAAGTTTGAATCGGTTTCAGCTGATCAAATGACATTATCATGGCTTCCACCTAAAGATGATGGTGGATCTAAGATTACAAACTATGTGATTGAGAAAAGAGAAGCTAATAGGAAGACCTGGGTGCGGGTCTCCAGTGAACCCAAAGAATGCACATATACTGTTCCCAAATTGCTAGAAGGTCATGAATATGTTTTCCGAATCATGGCTCAGAATAAATATGGCATTGGGGAACCTCTTGACAGTGAACCAGAAACAGCAAGAAACCTTTTCTGTAAGTAGGACCTGCTTCACAAATAAAGACATTATTATTTGTGATTTTTATCATTTCTTTTAATTCGATGGATTTTTTTTCACAGCTGTTCCTGGAGCACCAGATAAACCAACAGTAAGCAGTGTTACTCGTAACTCCATGACTGTCAACTGGGAAGAGCCAGAATACGATGGAGGCTCTCCTGTGACTGGATACTGGCTAGAAATGAAGGACACCACTTCAAAGAGATGGAAGAGAGTAAATAGAGATCCTATCAGAGCTATGACTTTGGGTGTTTCTTATAAAGTGACGGGTCTTATTGAAGGTTCTGATTATCAATTCCGGGTATATGCAATCAATGCTGCTGGTGTGGGTCCAGCAAGTCTGCCATCAGACCCAGTGACAGCTAGAGATCCTGTTGGTAAGCCTTGAAACGATATTCTTCTGTATTATTTATCTTTTCAAAAGTGCTCCCAAATTTTATGGCTACTAATGTGTACTGGTTCTTTGCAGCTCCTCCTGGTCCTCCATTCCCTAAAGTCACAGATTGGACTAAATCATCTGCAGATTTGGAGTGGTCTCCCCCTGTAAAAGATGGTGGGTCCAAAGTAACAGGATACATTGTTGAATTTAAAGAAGAAGGAAAAGAAGAATGGGAAAAGGTATCTAACAGTTGGCAGTATAACATTGTATTCTGAGTAAAGTAAAATTGTGAAAGTTATTCTCAATAAGACCTTTAATAAAAACCTTTGTCTATTTTATTAAGAAATCATAAAAAATAACCATTGTAATTGATAGCCCAAATATCTATTATGAAAAAAATCTAGTAATAGTTGTCTCACATTATTTTAATTTACCCTTTGGTTATAATAGCTTAAAAGGTAGAATAAATTAGCTACTGCTTTTAACAGTCATTTGATAGTAATTTTCAGATATAATTCTTGGTGAAATATTTGATTGAATTCACCAACAATATCTGATTCTCAGGCTCTAAGCTGGCAACAGTATTTTCTAAAGAGAATTAAATATGCTCTTGATTATACTTTGTTAAAAACATTTTTAAAAATCTATGAACAGGGGGGGCCGGGCAGTGGTGCTGAAGGTAAGGTGCCTGCCTTGCCTTGTGCTAACCTAGGATGGACCGTGGTTCGATCTCCCGGTTCCCCATATGGTCCCCCATGTCTGCCAGGAGCGACTTCTGAGCGAATAGCCAGGAGTAATCCCTGAGCATCATTGGGTGTGGCCCAAAAACCAAAAAAAAAAAGTTATGAACAACTATTCTAATTACATTTTGCTTATAATTTTTTCCTAGGCTAAAGACAAAGAGGTGAGAGGAACCAAACATATTGTGACAGGATTAAAAGAAGGAGCATTCTACAGATTTAGAGTTAGAGCAGTCAACATTGCTGGCATTGGAGAACCTGGAGAAGTCACAGATGCTGTTGAAATGAAGGACAGAATTGGTAATTATATTCATACTCTTGTCTTTTTATCAGTACTTTTTTTTTGTTTGTTTGTTTGTTTTGGGTCACACCCGGCAGTGCTCAGGGGTTACTCCTGGCTCCATGCTCAGAAATTGCTCCTGGCAGGCACGGGGGACCACATGGGGCACCGGGATTCGAACCGATGACCTTTTGTATGAAAGGCAAACGCCTTACCTCCATGCAATCTCCCAGGCCCCTATCAGTACATTTTTATTGAAAACTGAAATCACATGTGAATTTTCATTTGTTTTCCAGTTGTACCAGACCTTCAGCTAGATGCCAGTGTTAGAGACAGAATTGTGGTTCATGCTGGAGGGGTGATCCGGATCATTGCCTATGTGTCTGGAAAGCCTCCTCCAACTGTAACCTGGAGCATGAATGAAAGAGCACTACCTCAAGAAGCCAATATTGAAACCACAGCCATCAGTTCATCCATGGTCATCAAGAATTGTCAGAGGAGCCATCAGGGTGTCTATTCTCTTCTTGCCAAAAATGAAGGGGGAGAGAGAAAGAAGACAATTATTGTTGATGTTCTAGGTAAATATATTCAATTTAACTATGCAACTTTTTTGAAATTACATTTTGATGACATGTACATAAAAAGCAAAGTCACATTATAATAAACAAAAACTTGTTGCAAACATTTTAGAAAATAAGAAAAAACATTCCCTCTGTGCCATATTACCTTTTGGGGAAGTTTGGCCATACCCAGTAGTGCTCGAGAGTTACTCCTGGCTTTGCATTCAGGAATCACTCATGGCAGAACTCAAGTAACCATATATGATGCTTGGATCAAAACTGGTTCTGCTAAATAAAAGTCAAGGGCCTTTATTCACATTATTATCTCTCCAGATTCATATTACCATTTTTAATATTTCTCTCTCACTTTTTTATCCTCTTTATATTTTATATTATATTATAATTATATATTTTATGCAATTATATAAACTTGTATAATTATATTTTCTATAATTTGTATGAAGTTTTGTATGCAACTTTTTATATAATATACCACCACAAGTACATACTATGTTATTTTTTAGTTTTCATAAAAGCAACTTCAGTGCAAATATACATGTTGAGAAATTTCCTACCATTAACCATCTTCTCACCTTAGATTGGATACTTATTACTAATTACAACAAGATAGTAATTTCTTTGAAGAGTTTATTTTAATTAATGAGCAGTCTCTTATTTGGGTATCAATGATGCATTTCTTTTCACTGAATATGGAGTTGAACTATAGTATGTTTCAACATGTCTCTGGCCCAGCCAACCTCCAAATAATTCCAGTTTTTAATGAAAAAAAATACCCATCTCTACTGAAAATAATTGACCTTATAAAAATCTTTTCTATATTTTATTATTTAATTAATTAAAATGGCAGAGAAAGAACTTATTGAACAACAGTCTTACAAGTGTTTCAGCTTATTTCAAACTCCTATATACTTTTTTGATCAATGGCACTTACTATAATTGACAAATAAGGAACTACCACTTATATTCCAGTTCTCTTAAAGCAGTATATTTTCTGCAGTGCTCATTGATTCACTGGTGACCCAGAAAGACTGCTCATAAATGTGCATGCACACACACAGACACACACACACACACACAAACACACACACACTGACCCTCCTTGTTACCGTCCTCTCTCCATGAAATCTTCTCCTATAAGCTTCCTCTTCTCAGACTTACAAATTACAAAATAATTTTAAATGTTGCAGTGTCTTATATTTCTACTAAAATAAAGATAATCAGAAATGGCTATTACCCTTCATCAATGTAAGAAAATTTAGTATAGATTCAGGTATATATGTAGTAATCTAGTATAGATTCTAGAATATATTCTATTATATATAAGACATAATATATATGATTATATGTTACATATATAATATGTTATATGTAGTATATGTACTATATGTAGCACACATAGTATATACAAATAGTATTTAATTTATAAATAATATATATTTAGTATATATAGTTTAGTATAGATTCAAACAGGTAGATTCAAAAGAACTCATTTAGTAAATTATTTTAATGTTTGACCACACCTAAAATGTTGGGCACCAGGTAGTGCCAGGGACCAAACCCTTTCTGAATACAAAGAATGTGCTCCAGTTCATTGACTGGAGAGCTATGACTCTGAGATCCATCTCCTTAAAAAAAAGGGGGGGATAACTAATACTGATACCTGTGGTTTACCAAAGACATACACAAACATTTTTCTTCTGTTATCAGATGTGCCAGGGCCTGTTGGAACACCATTCCTGTCTGACAACCTAACAAACGACTCCTGCAAACTGACATGGTTTTCCCCAGAAGATGACGGAGGTTCTCCAATCACCAATTATGTTATTGAAAAGCGGGAAGCTGATCGCAGAGCATGGACCCCGGTGACATATACAGTTACCCGACAGAACGCTACTGTCCAGGGTCTAATTCAAGGAAAAGCTTACTTTTTCCGAATAGCAGCTGAAAATAGTATTGGCAGGGGCCCATATGTTGAGACACCAAATGAACTTGTTATTAGAGATCCTATAAGTAAGTACAACTTTAAGTTTCTTCATTAATCATTTCTTGACTCGTTTAACGAAAGACTTTGAGGACAAAAATATATATGCAAATGCCAATTATTTTATTTCTTTGACATTCATTAGACAAATAATTTTGCAATTGCTGATGTTAGTAGTTTTTAAATTGATTATGAAAGAACTTGTGAAAATCCCATATATATTTAATGTCCCTCCATGTTTGCTACACAGATTTTTTTCTTTAATAGAATTAGGCTATTTGCCTAACTCTGAAACTACCAATTTTTGAGAGCTCTTTTAAATTATTTTATGTCACTGAACCTCTATTTCTTTACCTGTCATAGAAAATTTGATCATGTTAGGTCTTTTTTAATTCTAGTATTTCTGTAATAAGATCTCTTTTTCTTTTTGCCAAAGCAAATATTTTAAAATTCACATATAGAATTACTTACATTTTGTAACACATTTGTTACTAAATCCATGTTTTCACTTGCAGCTGTACCAGAACGTCCTGAAGATCTAGAAGTCAAGGAAGTTACTAAAAATTCTGTTTCTTTGACTTGGAATCCTCCTAAGTATGATGGCGGATCAGAAATTCTTAACTATGTCTTAGAGAGTCGTCTCATTGGCACTGAGAAGTTCCACAAAGTCACACAGGACAACTTGATGAGCAGAAAATACACAGTTAAAGGCTTAAAAGAAGGTGACACCTATGAGTACCGTGTCAGTGCTGTTAATATTGTTGGACAAGGCAAGCCATCATTTTGCACCAAGCCAATCACGTGCAAGGATGAGTTGGGTATGTGTCTAATTAAGTTTATTCTTCAAAAATATATTTATGTAGATTATTATTCGACATCAGTAGCACTAACTTACCTTCATAATTCTAAATTTTAGCTCCCCCCACACTCGACCTTGACTTCAGAGATAAGCTCACAGTTAGAGTTGGTGAAGCTTTTGCCCTCACTGGCCGTTATTCAGGCAAACCAAAACCTAAGATTACTTGGTTGAAAGATGAAGCAGATGTGCTGGAAGATGATCGCACTCATATAAAGATCACTCCTACAACACTCTCTCTGGAGAAGATCAAGGCCAAACGTTCTGATTCTGGCAAATATTGTGTGGTTGTAGAGAACAGCACAGGTTCTCGAAAAGGTCTCTGTGAAGTTAATGTTGTTGGTAAGTATTATTTAGCAAAAATAGTCAAGGTACTATCTTTTCCAAACATACACAGAAATAATATTTTGTGCTGTGATTCTCTTTTCTTCTTTCTTCTTCAGACCGCCCCGGACCTCCAGTAGGACCTGTTACTTTTGATGAGGTGACCAAAGATCACATGGTTATCTCTTGGAAGCCACCTTTAGATGATGGAGGCAGTGAAATCACCAATTATATTATTGAGAAGCAGGAGGTGGGCAAAGACATTTGGATGCCTGTGACATCTGCAAGTAATAAAACAACATGCAAAGTTTCCAAACTGCTTGAAGGAAAAGATTATATTTTCAGGATATGTGCAGAAAATCTCTATGGAGTAAGTGATCCTCTGATATCTGATTCAATGAAAGCCAAAGATCGTTTCAGTGAGTATTACATTTCTTTCTAATAAGTCAATGTTTAATGTTGCTACTAGTTAGAATTGTATTTTAAACACATTTTATTGATGTCCACAATAGGAGTTCCTGATGCACCTGAGCAGCCAATTGTTACAGAAGTTACCAAAGACTCTGCATTAGTGACCTGGAAGAAACCAAATGATGGAGGAAAGCCCATCACAAACTATATCCTGGAAAAGAGGGAAACTATGTCTAAACGATGGGCTAGAGTTACCAAAGAACCTATTCATCCCTACACTAAATATAGAGTTCCTGATCTTCTAGAAGGATGTCAATATGAATTCCGGGTTTCTGCAGAAAATGAAATTGGTATTGGAGATCCAAGTCCACCATCCAAACCAATCTTTGCTAAAGATCCAATCGGTAAAGTCTTAAAGCATTGACTTAGTCTACCTATTCTCTAACTTTGTATTATATTATCATGATCTTATAATGCCATTTTTATTCTCTTTTATTATTTAGCTAAACCAAGTCCACCTATTAATCCTGAAGCAGTAGACACAACATGCAATTCCGTTGATTTAACTTGGCAGCCACCACGTCATGATGGTGGGAGCAAGATTCTAGGTTATATTGTTGAATACCAGAAAGTTGATGATGAAGAGTGGAGAAGAGCCAATCATACTCCTGAGTCATGTCCTGAAACTAAATATAAAGTTACTGGTCTCCGAGATGGTCAAACTTATAAGTTCCGAATAATGGCAGTCAATGAAGCTGGTGAATCAAATCCAGCTCAGGTTCCTGACCCAGTACAAGTAAAAGATAGACTGGGTGAGTAAAATGTTCTCAAGGGAGCTGTATTTTCAAGAAGCATAGTGTCTCATTTTATATGTGTGTGAAACTATAAAATGCTTTAATAAACAAAACCTAAAAATTCTATTTTTTTAAATTCCAGAGCCCCCTGATTTGATTCTTGATGCCAACATGGCAAGAGAGCAACAAATAAAGGTTGGTGATACTCTAAGACTTAGTGCTATAATTAAAGGAGTACCATTCCCAAAAGTGACTTGGAAAAAGGAAGACAGAGAGGCTCCAACCAAAGCAAGAATTGATGTTACTCCAGTTGGTAGTAAGCTTGAAATTCGTAATGCTGCTCATGAAGATGGTGGCATTTACTCATTAACAGTGGAGAATCCGGCTGGTTCAAAAACTGTCTCAGTGAAAGTACTTGTATTAGGTAAGAATATTAAGATTTTGCAAAATATTTGAAGTTACTCAGTAGCACATTGAAAATTACATTTAATATATACTCAGCTATTTTCTGGATTGGATGAGTTATATAAATATTATTTAATATATTTTTTAGATAAACCTGGGCCTCCTCGAGATCTGGAAGTCAGTGAAATTAGGAAGGATTCTTGTTACCTTACATGGAAGGAACCACTGGATGATGGTGGTTCTGTAATTACAAATTATGTGGTTGAAAGGAGAGAGGTTGCCACTGGCCAATGGTCACCTCTTTCAACTACATCAAAGAAAAAGAGTCACTGGGCAAAACATCTTAATGAAGGCAATCAGTATCTTTTCCGAGTAGCTGCCGAGAACCAGTATGGACGTGGTCCTTTTGTTGAAACGCCAAAGCCCATCAAGGCTCTGGATCCTCTACGTGAGTTGTTTTCTGTGGATAAAAAAGTAAAAATAAAAACTCTAGTTTAATTGTCTTTGAGAATGCTACTTATTCCTTATAATTTCTTCTTTTCTTGAAAAGAGCCCCCAGGTCCACCCAAGGATCTGCACCATGTAGATGTTGACAAGACTGAAGTGTCCCTTGTTTGGAATAAGCCTGATCGTGATGGTGGCTCTCCAATCACTGGTTATTTGGTGGAATATCAAGAGGAAGGCACTCAAGATTGGGTTAAGTTCAAGACTGTACCAAAATTGGAGTGTGTTGTTACTGGACTCCAACAAGGAAAGACATATATATTCCGAGTAAGAGCTGAAAACATTGTAGGCCTGGGTCTCCCTGACACAACTATCCCAATAGAATGTCAAGAAAAATTAGGTAATCTTTTGAAATTATATATGTGTTTTTATTTCTTTTTAAAATTTTATATTGATGTTTAAATTTTAATTTCCTCTTGTTTAATTTCCAGTACCTCCATCTGTGGAGCTTGATTTGAAATTAATTGAAGGGCTTGTGGTAAAAGCTGGAACCACAGTTCGATTCCCTGCTATTATAAGAGGTGTGCCCGTTCCAACTGCAAAATGGACATCTGATGGTAGTGAGATTAAAACAGATGATCACTACAAAGTTGAAACTGACAACTACTCATCAGTACTTACTATTAAGGACTGCTTAAGGAGAGACAGTGGGGAATATCAAATCACAGTTTCCAATGCTGCTGGTACCAAAACAGTAGCTGTACACCTTACAGTTCTTGATGTCCCTGGTCCACCAACAGGTCCTATTAATATTCTGGATGTTACCCCTGAATATATGACTATCTCATGGCTGCCACCAAAGGATGATGGAGGGAGCCCTGTGATAAATTATATTGTTGAGAAACAAGATACAAGGAAAGAAACCTGGGGTGTTGTCTCAGCAGGCTGCAGTAAGACAAAGCTAAAAATCCCACATCTGCAAAAGGGCTGTGAATATGTTTTCCGAGTTAAGGCAGAGAATAAGATGGGTGTTGGACCTCCCCTTGACTCAACACCTACTGTTGCTAAACATAAGTTTAGTCCTCCATCTCCTCCTGGTAAACCAGTGGTTACTGATATTACTGAAAATGCTGCAACAGTGTCTTGGACTCTTCCAAAATCTGATGGTGGTAGTCCAATAACTGGTTACTATGTGGAACGTCGAGAAATAACAGGCAAGTGGGTGAGAGTCAACAAAACACCTATTGCTGACCTGAAGTTCAGAGTGACTGGACTCTATGAGGGAAATACATATGAATTCAGGGTGTTTGCTGAAAATCTTGCAGGATTGAGCAATCCATCACCAAGTTCTGACCCAATAAAGGCTTGCCGGCCCATTAAACCACCTGGACCACCTATTAATCCTAAACTGAAGGACAAGAGCAAAGAATCAGCAGATTTGGTATGGACAAAGCCTCTCAGTGATGGTGGCAGCCCCATTTTAGGCTATGTAGTGGAATGTCAGAAAGCTGGCACAACCCAGTGGAACCGGATTAATAAAGATGAACTAATTAGACAATGTGCCTTTAGGGTACCTGGGCTAATTGAAGGAAATGAATACAGATTCCGTATAAAGGCAGCTAACATTGTGGGAGAAGGAGAGCCAAGAGAACTACCAGAATCTGTAATTGCAAAAGACATTCTTCATCCTCCAGAAGTAGAACTCGATGTGACTTGTCGTGATGTGATTACTGTGCGAGTGGGCCAAACCATCCGCATTCTTGCTCGAGTCAAAGGTAGACCTGAACCAGACATAACTTGGTCCAAGGAAGGCAAAGTGTTAGTCCGAGAAAAGCGAGTTGATATCATTCGTGATCTACCTCGTGTTGAGATACAAATTAAAGAAGCTGTTAGAGCTGACCATGGCAAATACATCATCTCAGCTAAGAACAGCAGTGGACATGCCCAAGGTTCTGCTATTGTAAATGTCCTTGACAGACCTGGACCTTGCCAGAATTTAAAGGTCACCAATGTCACCAAAGAGAATTGTACAGTTTCTTGGGAAAACCCATTAGATAATGGTGGCTCAGAAATAACAAATTTCATAGTAGAATATCGCAAACCAAACCAGAAAGGCTGGTCAATTGTTGCCTCAGATGTCACCAAGCGATTAATTAAGGCCAATCTCTTAGCCAACAATGAATACTATTTCCGGGTTTGTGCTGAGAACAAAGTAGGTGTTGGGCCAACTATTGAAACAAAAACTCCAATTCTGGCTATTAACCCTATAGATAGACCAGGAGAGCCTGAAAACCTTCATATTGCAGACAAAGGAAAGACATTTGTCTATCTAAAGTGGCGACGTCCTGATTATGATGGTGGCAGTCCAAATCTGTCATACCATGTTGAGAGGAGGTTAAAGGGCTCTACTGATTGGGAAAGAGTGCATAAAGGAAGTATTAAAGAAACCCACTATATGGTTGACAAATGTGTTGAAAACCAGATTTATGAGTTCAGAGTACAAACAAAGAATGAAGGTGGGGAAAGTGATTGGGTACGAACAGAAGAAGTGGTTGTGAAAGAAGACTTACAGAAACCAGTACTAGATCTGAAATTAAGTGGTGTGCTAACTGTCAAAGCAGGTGACACTATTCGGCTTGAGGCAGGGGTAAGAGGCAAACCATTTCCAGAAGTTTCATGGACCAAGGACAAAGATGCCACAGACTTAACAAGATCACCAAGGGTCAAGATAGATACCAGTGCTGAATCATCTAAATTTACACTTACTAAAGCAAAACGAAGTGATGGTGGCAAATATGTAATTACAGCAACAAACACAGCTGGCAGTTTTGTGGCCTATGCCACTGTCAATGTTTTAGATAAACCTGGGCCTGTAAGAAATCTGAAAATTTCCGATGTTTCAAGTGACAGGTGTACTATTCGCTGGGATCCACCAGAGGATGATGGTGGCTGTGAAATCCAAAATTATATCATAGAAAAATGTGAGAGCAAACGAATGGTTTGGTCTACCTATTCTGCTAATGTATTAACACCTAGTGCTACAGTAACACGCCTTATTGAAGGAAATGAATATATTTTTAGAGTTCGTGCAGAAAATAAAATAGGCACTGGACCTCCAACAGAAAGTAAACCAGTTATTGCAAAAACCAAATTTGATAGACCTGGACGTCCTGATCCCCCAGAAGTCACTAAAGTAAGCAAGGAAGAGATGACTGTGGTTTGGAATGCTCCTGAATATGATGGTGGAAAGTCTATCACAGGATACTATTTGGAGAAAAAGGAGAAACACTCAATACGATGGGTCCCTGTCAACAAAAGTGCTATCCCTGAAAGGCGTATGAAAGTACAGAACCTCTTCCCAGGACATGAATATCAGTTCCGTGTCAAGGCAGAAAATGAAATTGGGATTGGAGAACCAAGCTTGCCATCAAGACCAGTAGTGGCAAAAGACCCCATAGGTATGATCTATTTGTGTTTTTCTTATACCAAAGCTTAATATCAAGCACAGAGGTATCAGCTAAAGTTAATTTATAGTATTATTATAACTTTGTTTTAACTGGTGTTTTCTAGTATTTCTGACTAAATAATCTATAATGTAAAAAAAACTTCTGAAATCCAATAAGGAAGAGCCAACTGAGAATTTGAATACCCTATAAATGACAATAAAAATTTAAACTTTGGGGTCAGAGTGGTGAAGCAAGCAGTAGGGCATATGCCTGCCTTGCATGTGCTAGCCAAGGACAGACCATCTCTTAGCGTCCCATATAGTCCCCCAAGCCAGGAATGATTTCTGAACACATAGCTAGGAGTGGTCCCTGAGCATCACCGGGTGTACCCCCTCAAAAAAAACTTCAGGATCAAAAAGAGAGTCCATTGCATAAGGCACTTTCCTTACCCATCTAACCCGGGTTCATTTCCAGACAGTATGTCTAGTTCTCTGAGCACCTCCAGGTGTGATCCCTAAACACAGATCCAGGATTATGCATTGAGCACAGTGGGTGTGGCCCAGAAAAATAAACAAATTAACTATTACACTTGAAGGCATTAGTATCAGTAGTTGATCATGTGAAATTTGTTCTTAAATCATTTATTTTCAGAACCACCTGGTCCTCCAACGAATCTCAAAGTAGTTGATACAACTAAAACTTCCATAACACTTAGTTGGGGGAAACCAGTATATGATGGTGGTGCACCAATCATTGGATACGTGGTGGAAATGAGACCCAAAAAGCCTGATACATCACCTGATGAAGGATGGAAAAGGTGCAATGCTGCAGCTCAACTTGTTCGTATGGAATTCACTGTTACCAGTTTGGATGAAAACCAGGAATATGAATTCAGAGTATGTGCCCAAAACCAAGTGGGCATTGGGCGCCCAGCAGAACTAAAGGAAGCTGTAAAACCAAAGGAAATCCTAGGTGAAGTCCTGTTTCATCACTTGATTAATCAATACCTGACTTTTCACAAGATTTTCCTTCTTTATGGGAAGTCAACTCATGGCTTTCATTTTGTTTACAGAACCTCCGGAGATTGACTTGGATGCCAGCATGAGAAAATTGGTCACAGTGAGAGCAGGCTGCCCTATTCGACTTTTTGCTACAATAAGAGGGCGACCAGCCCCTAAAGTTACTTGGCGAAAAGTGGGTATTGATAACGTAGTCAGAAAAGGTCAAGTTGATCTTCTTGACACTATGGCCTTCCTTGTCATTCCCAATTCTACCCGTGATGACTCGGGGAAATATTCCTTGACGCTTGTGAACCCAGCCGGAGAAAAGGCCGTGTTTGTTAATGTCAGAGTATTAGGTGGGTTACTGAAAAGATTTTTCCCTTTTCTTCAAAAAAAGCATGAATTTCAAAAAAAAAAAAAAGGTTGAATAAGTATGAGAAACTGACTTTGTGGTTCTTTTTAGATACTCCTGGACCTGTAACTGATTTAAAAGTATCAGATGTTACTAAAACATCATGCCATGTCTCCTGGGCTCCTCCTGAGAATGATGGTGGGAGCCAAGTGACACATTATATTGTTGAGAAACGGGAGGCAGATAGAAAGACATGGTCGACAGTGAACCCTGAAGTTAAGAAGACAAGTTTTCAAGTAACCAATCTTGTCCCTGGAAATGAGTATTTCTTCAGAGTAACTGCAGTCAATGAGTATGGTCCTGGCGTTCCAGCAGACATACCCAAACCAGTGCTAGCATCGGATCCTCTAAGTAAGACATTTCCTGTCCTCTACCTGTTAAGCTGTCCTTATCTTAGCTAGAGCAAAACATCAACATGTTTCAATCTACTACTAAAGTTAAGGTTTAATTTGTAGAAAGTGAAACAGTACAATAAATTTCTAACCCACCCATTAAAGACCTCTTTTTAAATAAATAGCCAAAACAGAGATCTCTGTGTCTTATGGTCGCTCAATTTTGAGTTTACTGAGAACTCTCCATGCTGTTTTTCATACAGGGTGGACCAGGCAGCACTCCCTTAGATTTGTCAAAAATATTTTTAAAAACTTAAGTTTGGGGGGCCAGAGAGATAGCACAGCGGTGTTTGCCTTGCAAGCAGCTGATCTAGGACCTAAGGTGGTTGGTTCAAATCCTGGCGTCCCATATGGTCCCCCATGCCTGCCAGGAGCTATTTCTGAGCAGATAGCCAGGAGTAACTCCCGAGCACTGCCGGGTGTGGCCAAAAACCAAAAGTAAATAAATAAATTAAAAAAATAAAAAACTTAAGTTTTTTTGTATTCATGAGAAGCTACAGCAGTAGAGCATTTGTCTTGCATGTGGTCAACACAGGATGGACCCCAGTTTGATTCCAGGCGTCCCATGTGGTCCCCGGAGTATGCCAGGAGCAATTTCTGAGGCAGAGCCAGGAGTAACCCCTGAGCACCAAATGATGTGACCCCAAAAAATAAATAAATAAAAGCTATCATTAACAGAATTGTAAATCACAGAATCTCAATCAACTAAAACAAATTTAAAAGTGTTTTTTAAATATCTTTTTATTCTAGGTGAGCCAGATCCCCCAAGGAAACTCGAAGTTACAGAAATGACAAAGAACAGTGCTGCACTAGCCTGGTTACCACCATTGCGTGATGGAGGTGCTAAAATCGATGGCTATATCATCAGTTATAGAGAAGAAGAACAGCCTGCAGATCGCTGGACAGAGTACTCGGTGGTGAAGGACCTCAACCTTGTTGTCACTGGCTTAAAGGAAGGAAAGAAATATAAATTTAGAGTGGTGGCCAGGAATGCTGTTGGAGTCAGTTTGCCCAAAGAAGCTGAAGGAGTCTATGAGGCCAAAGAACAGCTATGTAAGTAGTTGATTCATTGTTTCTCATGTGATAAGGCACTTTAAATTATTTTTTTACCTGTAAACATTTCTCCTTGATGAACCGAGTTCCAGATATCCTTGAAATGAACTAGAGGACCCACAGTTCTCAAATTTTAACCCTCCTCTATACATAGTGAATAAACTTTAAATCATGATAGAGAATGCATACACATAAAATATTCAAATATTTCCTGACACAACACCCATATTTGTTACCAACACTGTACTCAGATTATCTCTTAATCTAAATTATACTTTTATCAAATACGTATAATACAATTTTAATATTCTATGGGCTGCAATCCACAATTTGAAAATTATTCATATAGTTCCTCACCAGAAAAAAATTTAACCTCCAAGCAAAATGGATGTATTTTTATTTTACTTTCAGTGCCACCGAAGATCCTTATGCCAGAGCAAATCACTATTAAAGCTGGGAAGAAACTCCGGATAGAAGCCCATGTGTATGGAAAGCCTCATCCAACCTGTAAATGGAAAAAGGGAGAAGAGGATGTTGTCACATCCAGTCACCTAGCAGTGCATAAAGCAGATAACTCTTCAATTCTGATCATAAAAGATGTCACTCGGAAAGACAGTGGTTACTACAGTCTCACTGCTGAGAACAGTTCTGGGACAGACACTCAGAAAATCAAAGTTACTGTCATGGGTAGGTGACACTTGAGTCAAACAGCCATTGAAATATTAAGCTCAGAACATAGTTCCCATTCAAATTCCTGTTCTGTTTCTTCTCTCTGGGTTCATACAGATGCACCTGGTCCCCCTCAGCCTCCATTTGACATTTCTGACATAGACGCCGATGCTTGCACACTGGCATGGCACATCCCTCTGGAAGACGGTGGCAGCAACATCACCAATTATGTAGTGGAGAAGTGTGATGTGAGCCGAGGTGACTGGATCACAGCTCTAGCTTCTGTGACAAAAACTTCCTGCAGAGTTGGAAAGTTGATCCCAGGCCAGGAATATATCTTTAGGGTCCGTGCTGAAAATCGGTTTGGCATTTCAGAGCCTCTTACGTCTCCTAAAATGATGGCTAAGTTCCCATTTGGTAAGTTTCTTTCTGGAAAAAAAATACTGTCAAATACTGTTTTCTGTAAAATCCGTTGCTCAACAAAATAGAAACTTATATTTCTCTTATATTTATTTCCAGATGTTCCCAGTGAACCTAAGAATGCACGAGTCACTAAAGTCAACAAAGATTGTATTTTTGTGGCTTGGGACAGACCAGACAGTGATGGAGGGAGTCCCATTACTGGTTATTTGATTGAACGCAAAGAAAGAAACAGCTTGCTCTGGGTGAAAGCTAATGATACCCTTGTTCGGTCAACTGAATATCCTTGTGCTGGTTTGGTGGAAGGTCTTGAGTATTCCTTCAGAATCTATGCTCTAAACAAAGCCGGATCCAGTCCACCTAGCAAACCAACAGAATATGTGACTGCAAGAATGCCAGTAGGTAAGTAATTTATTTTTCAGTATTTATGGAGATATATTTAGGTCTTGGAGTCTCTAAATTTAATTTGTAATTAATATTTTCCTTCATCAAGTCACAGAAATTATATTTCATCCTTTATAAGCATACAGTGAGCACTCAAAAGTATTTGATATCAATAAAAAAAAAGTTGATTGTCGGGCTGGAGCAATAGCACAGCAGTAAGGTGTTTGCCTTGCACACAGCCAATTTAGGACAGACCCTGGCTTGATCCCTGGTGGCCCATATAATCCCCCAAGCCAGGAGCAATTTCTGAGTGCATAGCCAGGAGTAACTTCTGACCGTCACCAGGTGTGACACCCTCAAAAAAAATGTTGATTTTCATTCTTTGAGTTAAATATTTAGCAGTTGGGGAATAATGCATCGAATGAAAGTTTTAAATTTTTACTATTAAGATAAATGTTAAAATACCTCTTATGGTTTTAGATCCTCCAGGAAAACCAGAAGTTATTGATGTTTCCAAGAGTTCTGTATCCCTCATTTGGGCACGTCCAAAGCATGATGGAGGCAGCAGAATTGTTGGCTATTTTGTTGAAGCTTGCAAACTTCCTGGTGATAAGTGGGTACGGTGCAATACTACACCACACCAGATTCCCCAAGAAGAATATACAGCTACTGGATTAGAAGAAAATGCCCAATATCAATTCAGAGCAATTGCCAAGACAGCAGTAAACATCAGCCAGCCTTCTGAACCCTCTGACCCAGTGACTATCCTTGCAGAAAATGGTAAGAATTTATTTAATATAATACTCAAACATGACAACAGTCATAATGTTAATTTTTCCAAATAAAAAACTAATCCTATGGAGAAAAGAGCAAATTCAGTGATAAATATTCTGCAAAGGGACACTAAAATTATTTTAAGGGTTATTTTTATAAGTCAATAAAAACAAGATACAAACTTGTTTTGTATCAAAAAGAGCACAAAGAAATTCAACAAACTAGTAATAATTATAATGTGAGGATGTTGAACTTATGGGTGATATTTTTAGATTATATTTTAATATTATGAAGTATCTATATTAAATCCATTTCTTTTAAATAAAATACATTATTTTAAGAGTCCATCCTTTAGACAGTACTCATGAATTTCTCATTTTGATTAGTAAAAATTATATAAAGTTATAATTGAACTTCATAACATTTCCTTTCATCTTATTTCTTTCCAGTTCCTCCCAGGATAGAACTAAGTTTGGCTATGAAATCTTTACTTACTGTCAAAGCTGGAACTAATGTTTGCCTGGATGCCACTGTCTTCGGGAAACCAGCACCAACAATTTCTTGGAAGAAGGAAGACACACTGTTAAAACCAGCTGAAGGCATAAAGATGACCAAACAGCGGAATCTTTGTACCCTGGAACTGTTCTGTGTGAATCGAAAAGACTCAGGAGATTATACTATTACTGCCGAAAATCCAAGTGGTTCTAAATCAGCCACCATTAAACTTAAAGTGTTAGGTAATTAAAGCACATAATTAAAAGTCTCATACTTTTCTTTGGGTAATATAACATCTTGGAATTTTAACAAATCTGAGAAAAATGCATGTTCTGCACTGTACGCACAGATAGAGGACAAAGAATTAATCATGACTGATAAATAAAAATTTAGAAATTTGAATTATGGATACTTTTGTTTTTACTATAGTTTTAGATATGACCTATTCTTCTGTTTTGGCTTAGTGTTACATATGAGAACATTTAAATTCTATAAAATTATATTATTTTTAGATCATTCCAATGATCTAAATGACCACACCCCAGGTCTCTAAATATAACCATCCCATTCCACTGTTTTAGTGAAAAAACTTCACTCTTTTTTTCCTATTCTTTCAGATAAACCAGGTCCTCCAGCATCTGTTAAAATCAACAAAATGTATGCAGATCGTGCAATGCTTTCTTGGGAACCACCTCTTGAAGATGGAGGCTCAGAAATCACCAACTATATTGTTGACAAACGTGAAACGAGCAGAGCCAACTGGGCACAGGTTTCTGCCACTGTGCCCATCACCAGCTGCACTGTAGAGAAACTTATAGATGGTCATGAATATCAGTTCCGCATCTGTGCTGAAAATAAATATGGAGTGGGTGATCCCATCTTCACTGAACCAGCAATTGCTAAAAACCCTTATGGTATGAGCGTTTTTCTATAGCTTTTAGTTTTTAAAGTTTTAGTTTTGGGGGCCCGGGAGATAGCATAGAGGTAAGGTGTTTGCCTTTCATCCAAAAGGTCATCGGTTCGAATCCCGGTGCCCCATATGGTCCCCTGTGCCTGCCAGGAGCAATTTCTGAGCATGGAGCCAGGAGTAACCCCTGAGCACTGCTGGGTGTGACCCAAAAACCCAAAAAAAATAGTTTTAGTTTATTTTTAAAATTTTTAGTTTATTTTTAAAACCCAAAAAAATAGTTTTAGTTTATTTTTAAAATTCTTTTAACTTGTTTTATTAATAATTTTTATTTTAACTAAAATGAATTATAAATCTTTCACAGTAATTTTTTAGATACATAGTGACATTGAATCAGGGCATTCCAACCACCAGTATTATCTTCCCTCCATCCTTATTCCCAGGATGCATCCTTTGCACCCAGGTCTGCTAGAATAAGTGGTCCCTTCTTATCTAGCTTGTTTAGATTGGATTGTCATTGGCTTTGGATTTGATGTTTAAGTCTGATCTTTTTTATTTTTACTCAATGCTCATAAGCCTGTTTGGTCTTGGTACTATTCATTATTTCCCCCCTCAATTTATGAGGCAGAACAAGATGATTCAAGTTATGTGGTTCTGTTTGAAGGGAAAAAGGGGGGGAAATCAAACAAACAAAAAACTGGGAGTTCATCTAGAGGTTATAAATATCAATTTAACAGAAAAGAGGGAAAAGAGGAAGAAAAACATAATAAAAATTAATTGATTGAACTTCTGTTATTTACAATATGATTAATAATTAGTCTCCATGCACATACTTCTAACACCACAGCCATCATCTATGTATCAGAGGTACACTGGGTGGGCCCTTGGGTCCTCCCCAAGGACCCCATCACCCCCCTTTCAAATTCACCACCAAGTCAGTTGTATAAATCAAATTTCCTGTGTGTGACTGCTTTTTGTTGCTATCTTGCTATGTACCTTTAGATCCCATATATGAGTTTTATTAGTTTTTAAATTTTAAGTTCTTTTTATTTATTATACTATTATTTTGGAAGTTTATTTTAATTTTTAAATATTGTCACTTAAATTTAAAAAACTAATTTTTTTCTTTAATTTCTGCAGATCCACCTGGTCGCTGTGATCCTCCTGTGATTAGCAATGTAACCAAAGATCACATGACAGTCAGCTGGAAAGCACCAGCAGATGATGGTGGTTCCCCCATCACTGGCTATTTGGTTGAAAAGAGGGAAACCCAGGCAATTAACTGGACTAAGGTTAACAGAAAACCTGTTATAGAAAGAACAATAAAAGCAACAGGTCTCCAAGAAGGAACAGAATATGAATTCCGAGTTACAGCTATAAATAAAGCTGGCCCAGGCAAACCTAGTGATGCATCCAAAGCTGTTTATGCCCAGGACCCTCTTTGTAAGTTTTCAAGAAAAGCTCACCATATCTAGTGTTATGATCAATGTTGAAAAAACAATTGTGCAGCTTTAATAAAAAATGTTCTGTATTATTTGTTCTCAGATCCTCCTGGGCCACCAGCTTTTCCAAAAGTATATGATACAACTCGTAGCTCTGTGAGTCTATCCTGGGGCAAGCCTGCCTTTGACGGTGGAAGCCCCATCATTGGTTACCTTGTTGAGGCAAAACGGACTGACTCTGATAACTGGGTGAGGTGCAATTTACCAGACAAGCTACAGAAAACCCGCTTTGAGGTTACTGGCCTCATGGAAAATGTAGAATATCAGTTCCGTGTATATGCCGTCAATAAGATTGGGTACAGTGACCCCAGTGATGTGCCTGACAAACACTTTCCCAAGGACATTTTAAGTAAGTATTGCCAATAATAAGGGAGCTTTCCATCTCCTTCACATTGTAAAAGAGAGAATACATTTTTTGTGAGTTTACTTGTTTACAAATTTAGAATTGGTAGCACCCACAGTACATTTTATTTGATTAAGAAACTTAGGTTAGGGGGCCCGGGAGATAGCATGGAGGTAAGGCGTTTGCCTTTCATGCAAAAGGTCATCGGTTCGAATCCCGGTGCCCCATGTGGTCCCCCGTGCCTGCCAGGAGCAATTTCTGAGCATGGAGCCAGGAGTAACCCATGAGCACTGCCGGGTGTGACCCAAAAACCAAAAAAAAAAAAAAAAAAAACTTAGGTTAGTATGTAATAGTATAATAAAACAGGACACATAGAATGCAGGATTGTTTATATCTTTTTGTAGTGATTTTCCATAGTTACATGAATATTTCATCTCTTTGAAAGAATATAACATTATAGAAATTTTATTCTGAAAATAGTTTTAAAACTAATTTCATTGTTCTTGTTTTTATTTTCTCTTTCTTCCACTTCTTTCATAAGGATATAATTTTTTTGGCTTTCCATCTTAATTTTCTTCTCACTGATTCTTCTGTTCATTATTGTCCAAAACTTTTTACTCTATTAATATTTAATTACTTAATATTATACTATACATTATGTGTACTATTCTTCATATGAAATAGAGAGCATGAGTGAAATTTCAACTTCATTAAATGTAGAACAGAAAAATAAGAATGGAAGAAATCCCAAAATCAATTTTCTATTTTGGGGGGAGGAGACTTGGGTCACACCTAGTGGTGCTCAGGGATTGCTCCTGGATCTGTGCTCAAAAATAGCTCCTGGCAGGCCCAGAGGACCATATGGGATGCCAGGAATCAAACTGGTGTCCCTAGGGGTTGGACCCTGCAAAGCAGGTGCCCTACCGCTGTACTATTGCTCCAGCCCTAATTTTCTATTTTTTTGTAATGTACAGAGAGTTTGGAAGTATGTAAGGTTTTAAGAAGAAGAAGTGCACATATTTCAAAGAAATCTTGGCTTAGCTGATAAGATATTGAAAAAGAAAGAGTTCAATTTGTGTAGTGCATTTAGCAGTTAACAAAGTTATAAGGACTATGCTGAATTTTTAAAAGAATAACAGTTACAAAAATAACTTAGAAGTGATATGATCAATCCTTGTAAATATATTTTATGATTAAATTATCATTTTGACTTTTTCTATTGCAATATTAAATAGTCCCACCTGAGGGAGAACTTGATGCTGAGTTGAGGAAAACACTCATATTACGTGCTGGAGTTACAATGAGACTATATGTACCAGTGAAAGGACGACCACCTCCAAAAATCACTTGGTCTAAACCAAATGTCAATCTAAGAGAAAGAATTGGACTGGATATAAAATCAACTGACTTTGACACTTTCTTGCGCTGTGAAAATGTGAACAAATATGATGCCGGAAAATACATCTTGACGCTGGAAAACAGCTGTGGCAAAAAGGAATATACCATTGTAGTGAAAGTGCTCGGTAAGTCTATTTGAGAAATAATCACAGATTAAATATGTAGCTTTTGTATCTATTTTTACTTACTTAATCCATTGTTTACTCAGATACTCCTGGTCCACCCATCAACGTGATTGTTAAAGAAGTATCTAAAGATTCTGCTTATGTTACCTGGGAACCTCCCATTATTGATGGTGGAAGCCCTATCATAAACTATGTGGTAGAAAAACGTGATGCAGAGAGGAAGTCCTGGTCTACAGTAACAACTGAGTGCTCAAAAACAAGCTTCAGAGTATCTAACTTGGAAGAGGGAAAATCCTACTTCTTCAGGGTGTTTGCTGAAAATGAGTATGGCATCGGTGATCCTGGTGAAACACGTGATGCTGTCAAAGCTTCTGGTGAACAAATTGGCTGCTGTCCTATCATTTTGAATTTCAGCTTACATGGTTGTCTGGGGCTTAGAATAATTATTTCTTCTTTTCTTTAGAAACCCCTGGACCAGTTGTGGACCTGAAGGTGACATCTGTAACTAAGTCATCTTGTAGCATAGCCTGGAAAAAACCACGCAGCGATGGTGGAAGTCGAATCACTGGATACGTTGTCGATTTCCTGACTGGAGAAAATAAATGGCAACGAGTTATGAAATCAGGAAACTTACAGTATTCTACAAAAGACTTGACTGAAGGAAAGGAATATACTTTCAGAGTGAGTGCTGAGAATGAAAATGGAGAAGGAACCCCAAGTGAAATCACAACTGTGGCAAAGGATGATGTTGGTAAGTGTCAGGCCAGTCATCTTGTCCAAAATACTCTTCCTGAACCTTACTCATTGGCTAATATTTTTTAAATCCTTTAAAAATTATAATTACCTGAAATAAGTGATTGAGTAGTTAACAATAATAATTAAAAAAAAAAAAACTCTGCTGTTTCACAGTGGCTCCTGATCTTGACTTGAAAGATTTACCTGATTTGTGCTACTTGGCTAGAGAAAACAGCAACTTCCGTCTTAAGATCCCCATTAAAGGCAAACCAGTTCCATCAGTATCCTGGAAGAAAGGGGAAGATCCTCTAGCAGCTGACACAAGAGTCAGTGTTGAATCAACTGCTGTTAATACAACTCTTGTGGTATATGATTGCCAAAAATCTGATGCTGGAAAGTACACAATCACACTTAAGAATGTTGCTGGAACCAAAGAAGGAACAATATCTATAAAAGTTGTTGGTAAACCAGGCATTCCTACTGGACCAATCAAATTTGATGAAGTTACAGCAGAAGCCATGACCTTAAAGTGGGGTCCCCCCAAGGATGACGGAGGTTCTGAAGTCACCAACTATATCCTTGAGAAGAGAGATTCTGTAAATAATAAATGGGTGACATGTGCTTCCGCTGTCCAGAAAACCACATTTAGAGTAACCAGACTTCATGAAGGTGTGGAATACACCTTCAGGGTCAGTGCTGAAAACAAATATGGTGTAGGAGAAGGCCTGAAATCAGAACCAATTGTTGCTAAACATCCATTTGGTAAGTATCGCTCTCAGTCATGAGATACAGAAAAACAAGTTTTTTTTGAGGAAGTTCTTGTCATAGAGCTTGAATTATCCATTTTTTTCCAGATGTGCCAGATGCTCCTCCACCTCCCAATATTATGGCTGTCAGACATGATTCAGTATCTCTAACTTGGACTGACCCAAAGAAGACTGGTGGATCTCCAATTACAGGTATTTCATCCATTGTTCTCCTACAGACCTTCCACTGATGTTCCCTACAAGTATTCCTCCCTAAAGAAAATGTTAAATATGTAATTTTTATATCACTATTTGAACATGTAATAATATATTTCCCTTGGGTAATTATACATTTAGTGCATTATCTTATTAGCTTTTAATAGCTAGTTGAGTAGTAATTATTTCATAAAAGCCTATAAAATAGTTAATAAATAAATGCATAATCTCAGTGATCATATCTGTTCTAGAATTAAATGTTTTCAATAAAAGAATGAATATGCATATATTTTAAGAGAAAAAAGAGCACTGATGCCACTTTCCTTGACAATTAGAATACATATTCCAACAAAATGATTATTTATGCCATATAAATTAATACAAGTTATTTGGATACAAATATATATTTTAATTGAGATTGTTGGAGTGAGGGCTTAAAGGGTAGTACAGCATATTGGATTCTTGTGTGCATGCAGCTGGCCTAGCTTTGATTCCCCAACACTTTATATGGTCCTCTGGACCTACCAGGAGTGATACTTGAATACATTACCAGGAGTAATCCCTGAGTATCACTTCAGGTGAGTAGTCCAAAAACTAATTAATTAATTAATTAAAATTAGCTGTCAGGTATGTGACTCAATGACAATGCTTTTCTATATCCAAGAGGCCCTGGTTTTGATCCCTAATGTGACAAATACACCCACCAAAAAACCTCTCAGGTCTAACTCTAGCTTTCATACAAATTGATACGTTGCTGGGTCTTTTGTAGGGTATCATATTGAATTCAAGGAAAGAAACAGCCTTTTGTGGAAGAGAGCTAATAAGACACCTATTAAGATGAAAGACTATAAAGTGACAGGATTAACTGAAGGACTTGAATATGAATTCCGAGTCATGGCAATCAACTTAGCAGGAGTTGGAAAGCCAAGCCTGCCATCAGAACCTGTTGTGGCACTTGATCCAATTGGTAAGTAATTATATTAACAAAAAAGAAACCGATGCATTTTATGAGTAAATAAGCATTGATATCTGACTATTTTTAATGTTCTAGATCCACCTGGCAAGCCTGAGGTTATTAATGTAACAAGGAATTCAGTGACTCTCATTTGGACTGAACCCAAATATGATGGTGGTCATAAGTTGACTGGTTATATAGTGGAGAAGCGGGATCTTCCTTCTAAATCTTGGATGAAAGCCAACCATATTAATGTCCCAGATTGTGCCTTCACAGTCACTGACCTTGTTGAGGGTGGAAAATATGAATTCAGAATCAGAGCAAAGAACACAGCAGGTGCTATAAGTGCTCCATCCGAAAGTACAGGAACCATTATTTGCAAGGATGAATATGGTATGTCTATGTTACTGCGGGTACAACTTTTCAAAAAGCAGAAAATTAAGTCTCAGCCTTTTTCTAATGAACATGTGTTTTTGTTCTTTGCAGAGGCACCAACCATTGTCCTTGATCCTGCAATAAAGGATGGACTAACAGTTAAAGCAGAAGATAACATTGTACTGAATGCCATTAGCATTCTTGGCAAACCCCTTCCAAAGTCAAGTTGGTCCAGAGCAGGAAAAGACATTAGGCCATCAGATATTGTTCAGATATCTTCAACCCCTACATCTTCCATGCTTACTGTTAAATATGCCACTAGAAAAGATGCTGGTGAATATACCATTACTGCTACAAATCCATTTGGCACAAAAGAGGAACATGTGAAAGTTACCGTTCTTGATGTGCCTGGTCCCCCAGGTCCTATTGAAATAAGCAATATTTCTGCTGAAAAAGCAACACTTACATGGACACCACCCTTGGAAGATGGTGGCTCACCAATTAAGTCTTATGTTCTTGAGAAGAGAGAAACAAGTAGACTTTTGTGGACAGTGGTTGCTGAAGATATTCAATCTTGTAGGCATGTGGCAACCAAACTTATTCAAGGAAATGAGTACCTCTTCCGGGTTTCAGCTGTAAACCAGTATGGGAAAGGAGAACCTGTACAATCTGAACCTGTCAGAATGGTCGACAAATTTGGTATGTAAAGCACGTGATAATCTTTATAGAAATATTTACAGTAGAGTTTAGGAATATGTGGGTTTCTTACAAATTTTCGGGTTTTTTTAGGTCCCCCTGGCCCTCCTGGAAAACCAGAGATATCAAATGTCACTAAAAACACTGCTACTGTCAGTTGGAAAAGACCAATTGATGATGGTGGCAGTGAAATCACAGGATATCATGTTGAGAGAAGAGAAAAGAAAAGCTTGCGGTGGGTGAGAGCAACCAAGACACCTGTTTCTGATCTGAGATGCAAAGTCACAGGACTGCAAGAGGGAAACACCTATGAATTCCGTGTCAGTGCAGAAAACAGAGCAGGAATTGGTCCACCCAGTGATGCTTCAAATCCTGTTCTAATGAAAGATGTTGCATGTTAGTATTTATCTTTACTAGCACCACTTATTTGAGAATACCAATATGTATGTGAATTATTTCAAAAAAACTTTTAATTTATACTTTCCTGTTTTTATTTCTCTTTTAGACCCTCCAGGACCACCATCAAATGCACGAGTTACTGATACTACTAAGAAATCTGCTTCCTTAGCTTGGGGAAAGCCTCATTATGATGGTGGACTTGAAATCACTGGCTATATCGTAGAGCATCAAAAAGTGGGAGATGATGCCTGGGTTAAAGATACAACAGGAACAGCCCTCAGAATTACTCAGTTTGTTGTCCCTGACCTCCAGACTAAAGAAAAATACAATTTTAGAATCAGTGCTATCAACGACGCAGGTGTGGGTGAGCCAGCATTAATTCCTGATGTTGAAATTGTTGACCGAGAAATGGCTCCTGATTTCGAATTAGATGCTGAGCTCCAAAGAACACTTGTTGTTAGAGCAGGACTCAGCATTAGAATATTTGTGCCAATCAAAGGTCGTCCTGCTCCTGAAGTCACATGGACCAAAGATGGTATTAACCTTAAAAGTCGAGCTAACATTGAAAACACAGAATCATTTACTCTTCTGATTATCCCAGAATGTAACAGATATGACACAGGCAAATTTGTGATGACCGTTGAAAACCCTGCTGGAAAGAAAAGTGGTTTCGTTAATGTCAGAGTCTTGGACACACCAGGACCTGTTCTTAACCTGAGACCTACTGAAATCACAAAGGATAGTGTCACCTTGCACTGGGACCTCCCTCTGATAGATGGGGGTTCACGTATAACAAACTATATTGTGGAAAAACGAGAAGCAACACGGAAATCTTACTCCACAGCAACCACTAAATGCCATAAATGCACATATAAAGTGACTGGCTTGTCTGAAGGCTGTGAGTACTTTTTCAGGGTGATGGCAGAAAATGAATATGGAATTGGTGAGCCAACAGAAACAACAGAACCTGTTAAAGCCTCTGAAGCACCTTCACCACCAGACAGTCTTAACATTATGGACATAACTAAAAGCACAGTCAGTCTTGCCTGGCCGAAGCCAAAACATGATGGTGGCAGCAAGATCACTGGTTATGTGATTGAAGCCCAAAGGAAAGGCTCTGACCAGTGGACCCACATCACCACTGTGAAAGGGTTAGAATGTGTTGTAAAGAATCTCACTGAAGGGGAAGAATATACATTCCAAGTAATGGCAGTGAACAGTGCAGGAAGAAGTGCCCCAAGAGAAAGCCGACCTGTCATTGTCAAGGAGCAAACAATGCTCCCAGAATTGGATCTTCGTGGCATTTATCAAAAATTAGTCATTGCCAGAGCTGGTGACAACATCAAAGTTGAAATCCCAGTGCTTGGTCGGCCGAAGCCCACAGTTACATGGAAGAAAGGAGACCAAATTCTGAAACAGACACAGAGAGTGAATTTTGAAAATACAGCCACTTCAACCATCTTAAATATCAGTGAATGTGTAAGAAGTGATAGTGGTCCTTATCCCTTAACAGCAAAGAACATTGTAGGAGAAGTTGGTGATGTCATCACCATTCAAGTTCATGATATTCCTGGACCACCTACAGGACCAATCAAATTTGATGAGATTTCATCTGATTTTGTAACCTTCTCTTGGGGGCCACCTGAGAATGATGGAGGTGTACCAATAAGCAACTATGTTGTTGAAATGCGACAGACTGACAGTACTACATGGGTCGAGTTAGCAACCACTGTTATTCGCACTACCTACAAAGCCACTCGTCTCACTACTGGGATGGAGTATCAGTTCCGGGTCAAAGCTCAGAATAGATATGGTGTTGGGCCAGCCATCACATCAGCATCTGTAGTTGCCAACTATCCATTTAAAGTTCCTGGTCCTCCTGGTACTCCTCAAGTAACTGCAGTTTCTAAGGATTCAATGACAATAAGCTGGCATGAACCTCTTTCTGATGGTGGAAGCCCCATTTTAGGATACCATATTGAAAGAAAAGAACGAAATGGTATTCTTTGGCAAACTGTGAGCAAAGCATTAGTACCAGGCAACATTTTTAAATCAAGTGGACTTACAGATGGTATTGCTTATGAGTTCAGAGTGATTGCAGAAAACATGGCAGGCAAAAGCAAGCCAAGCAAGCCTTCTGAGCCTATGTTTGCTTTGGATCCCATCGACCCACCTGGGAAACCAATTCCTCTAAATATTACTAGGCATACAGTATCATTGAAATGGGATAAGCCTGAATATACTGGAGGCTTTAAAATTACTAGCTATGTTGTTGAAAAGAGAGATCTTCCTAATGGACGATGGCTGAAGGCCAATTTCAGCAACATTTTGGAGAATGAATTTACAGTCAGTGGCCTCACAGAAGATGCTGCATATGAATTCCGTGTGATTGCCAAAAATGCTGCTGGTGCTGTTAGTGCCCCATCTGAGCCCTCAGATGCTATCACATGCAGGGATGATATTGAGGCACCAAGAATAATGGTGGATGCTAGATTTAAGGATACAATTACTTTAAAGGCAGGTGAAGCATTCAAGCTAGAAGCTGATGTTTCAGGTCGCCCACCTCCCACAATGGAATGGACCAAAGATGGAAAAGACCTTGAAGGCACAGGAAAACTAGAAATTAAAATTGCTGATTTCTCTACTAATCTAATCAATAAGGATTCATCGAGAACGGACAGTGGTGCCTATATTCTTAAAGCTACTAATCCTGGTGGTTTTGCTAAACACATTTTCAATGTCAAAGTTCTGGATAGACCAGGCCCACCTGAAGGACCTTTAGCTGTATCTGATATGACATCAGAAAAATGTGTGTTGTCGTGGTTACCACCGTTGGATGATGGAGGTGCCAAAATTGATCATTATATAGTACAAAAGCGTGAAACCAGCAGATTGGCATGGACCAATGTAGCCACAGAAGTTCCAGTACCAAAACTAAAGGTGACTAAACTTTTGAAAGGCAATGAGTATATTTTCCGTGTCATGGCTGTAAATAAATATGGAGTTGGAGAGCCACTTGAATCTGAGCCTGTGCTTGCAGTGGATCCTTATGGACCTCCAGATCCACCCAAAAATCCTGAAGTTACAACTATTACTAAAGATTCTATGGTTGTCTGCTGGGGACATCCTGACTCTGATGGAGGAAGTGAAATAATCAATTATATTGTTGAACGACGTGATAAGGCTGGGCAACGATGGGTGAAATGTAACAAAAAGACTCTTACTGATTTAAGATATAAAGTGTCAGGACTGACAGAAGGTCATGAATATGAATTCAGGATTATGGCTGAAAATGCTGCTGGAGTTAGTGCACCAAGTGCTACTAGTCCATTTTATAAAGCTTGTGACACTGTATTTAAACCTGGTCCACCAGGTAACCCACGTGTTCTAGATACAAGCAGATCATCTATTTCAATTGCTTGGAATAAACCTATCTATGATGGTGGTTCAGAAATCACTGGGTATGTGGTGGAGATTGCCCTGCCAGAGGAAGATGAATGGCAGATTGTTACTCCACCTGCTGGACTCAAAGCAACTTCTTACACCATTACTGGCCTCATAGAAAACCAGGAATATAAAATACGAATCTATGCCATGAATTCTGAAGGTATTGGGGAACCTGCTCTTGTTCCTGGAACTCCAAAAGCTGAAGAAAGAATGCTGCCTCCGGAAATTGAACTGGATGCTGACCTACGCAAAGTTGTTACAATTAGAGCCTGTTGTACTTTAAGACTCTTTGTTCCGATCAAAGGAAGACCTGCACCTGAGGTGAAATGGGCTCGGGAGCATGGAGAATCTTTGGATAAAGCTAGCATTGAATCCACAAGCTCTTACACCCTGCTTATTGTTGGAAATGTAAACAGGTTTGACAGCGGCAAATATATACTGACTGTGGAAAATAGCTCAGGCAGCAAGTCTGCATTTGTCAATGTTAGAGTACTAGATACTCCAGGTCCCCCACAGAATCTGAAAATAAAGGAAGTCACTAAGACATCAGTCACACTGACATGGGAGCCACCTCTCATTGACGGTGGTTCAAAAATAAAGAACTATATTGTTGAAAAACGGGAATCGACGAGAAAAGCCTATTCAACAGTTGCAACAAATTGCCACAAGACTTCCTGGAAGGTTGACCAGCTACAAGAAGGCTGTAGCTACTATTTCAGGGTTCTTGCTGAAAATGAATATGGCATTGGGCTTCCTGCTGAAACTGCAGAGTCTGTGAAGGCTTCTGAACGACCTCTACCTCCAGGAAAGATAACTTTGGTGGATGTCACAAGAAATAGTGTATCATTGTCTTGGGAAAAACCTGAGCATGATGGAGGCAGCAGAATTCTAGGCTATATTGTCGAGATGCAGAGTAAAGGCAGTGACAAATGGGCCACATGCGCCACAGTCAAAGTCACTGAAGCCACAATAACTGGATTAATTCAGGGTGAAGAATACTCTTTTCGTGTCTCAGCGCAGAATGAAAAGGGCATCAGTGATCCTAGACAACTGAGTGTGCCAGTGATTGCCAAAGATCTTGTCATCCCCCCAGCTTTCAAACTCCTATTCAATACTTTCACTGTACTGGCAGGTGAAGACCTAAAAGTTGATGTTCCATTTGTTGGACGCCCTCCACCAGCTGTAACCTGGCATAAAGATGACATACCTCTGAGGCAGACAACAAGAGTAAATGCTGAAAGCACAGAAAACAATTCACTGTTGACAATAAAGGAAGCCTGCCGAGAAGATGTTGGACATTACACAATAAAATTGACCAACACAGCTGGTGAAGCCACTGAAATCCTTAATATAATTGTTCTTGACAAGCCAGGGCCTCCTACGGGACCTGTTAAAATGGATGAAGTGACAGCAGATAGTATTACTCTTTCCTGGGGCCCACCTAAGTATGACGGCGGAAGTTCTATCAATAATTACATTGTAGAGAAACGGGACACTTCCACAACCACCTGGCAGATTGTATCAGCTACAGTAGCAAGGACAACAATAAAGGCATGCAGGTTAAAGACTGGATGTGAATATCAGTTTAGAATTGCAGCTGAAAACCGATATGGAAAGAGTACCTACCTCGTTTCAGAGCCTATTGTAGCTCAGTATCCATTCAAGGTTCCTGGTCCTCCTGGAACACCATTTGTAACAATCTCTTCCAAAGACAGCATGGAAGTACATTGGAATGAGCCTGTCAGTGATGGCGGTAGCAAAGTCATTGGCTACCATCTAGAACGCAAGGAAAGAAATGGTATTCTCTGGGTCAAGTTGAATAAAACACCAATTCCTCAAACCAAGTTTAAAGCCACTGGTCTGGAAGAGGGCATTGAATATGAATTTAGGGTTTCTGCGGAGAACATTGTGGGCATTGGCAAGCCAAGTAAAGCATCAGAATGCTATGTAGCTCGTGACCCATGTGATCCACCAGGGCGGCCAGAGGCAATCATTGTCACCCGAAATTCAGTTACTCTTCAGTGGAAGAAACCCACCTATGATGGTGGAAGCAAGATCACTGGTTATATTGTTGAGAAGAAAGAATTGCCTGAGGGCCGCTGGATGAAAGCCAGTTTTACTAATGTCATTGAGACACAGTTTGAAGTAACTGGCCTAGTTGAAGACCATAGGTATGAGTTCCGAGTTATAGCTCGAAATGCTGCAGGAGTGTTCAGTGAGCCTTCAGAAAGCACAGGAGCAATAACAGCAAGAGATGAGATAGATCCACCACGGATAAGTATGGATCCAAAATACAAAGACACAGTTGTAGTCCATGCTGGTGAGGTGTTCAGGATTGAAGCAGAAATTTATGGCAAACCAATACCAACCACTCAGTGGATAAAAGGTGATCAGGAACTTTCAAATACAACCCGATTAGAAATAAAAAGCACTGATTTTGCCACCAGTCTTAATGTAAAGGATGCAGTACGTGTTGATAGTGGAAATTATATTTTAAAGGCCAAAAATGTTGCCGGAGAGAGATCAGTTACTGTAAGTGTCAAAGTTCTTGATAGACCAGGACCACCTGAAGGACCTGTTGTAATATCTGGAGTTACAGCAGAAAAGTGCACACTGGCTTGGAAACCCCCTCTACAGGATGGTGGAAGTGATATCATTAATTATATTGTGGAAAGAAGAGAAACAAGCCGCTTAGTTTGGACTGTGGTTGATGCCAATGTGCAAACTCTAAGCTGCAAGGTTACTAAGCTTCTTGAAGGCAATGAATATATTTTCCGAATAATGGCTGTAAACAAATATGGTGTCGGAGAACCTCTGGAATCTGAGCCAATAATTGCCAAGAATCCATTTGTGGTACCAGATGCACCAAAGGCTCCAGAAATAACTACAGTGACAAAGGACTCAATGATTGTTGTGTGGGAAAGACCAGCATCAGATGGTGGCAGTGAAATTCTTGGTTATATTCTTGAAAAAAGGGATAAAGAAGGAATTCGATGGACAAGATGCCACAAACGTCTGATTGGGGAATTGCGTTTAAGAGTCACTGGCCTCATAGAAAATCATGATTATGAGTTCAGAGTTTCTGCTGAAAATGCTGCTGGGGTTAGTGAACCAAGCCCACCTTCTGGTTATCAAAAGGCATGTGACCCTATTTACAAACCAGGGCCTCCTAACAATCCCAAAGTCACAGATATTACTAGGTCTTCTGTTTTCCTTTCTTGGAGCAAACCAATCTATGATGGTGGCTGTGAAATCCAGGGATACATTGTTGAAAAATGTGATGTGAGTGTTGGTGAATGGACAATGTGCACTCCACCAACTGGGATCAACAAAACACATATAGAAGTAGAAAAACTGATAGAGAAACATGAATACAATTTCCGTATCTGTGCTATTAATAAAGCTGGAGTTGGAGAACATGCTGATGTCCCTGGACCAGTTAAAGTTGAAGAAAAATTGGAAGCACCTGACATTGATCTTGACCTAGAACTAAGGAAAGTTATAAACATAAGGGCAGGTGGCTCCTTAAGGTTATTTGTTCCTATTAAAGGTCGTCCCACACCAGAAGTTAAGTGGGGGAAAATGGATGGTGAAATTAGAGATGCTGCTATTATTGATGTCACTAGCAGTTTCACCTCTCTTGTTCTTGATAATGTCAACCGATATGACACTGGAAAATATACTCTCACACTAGAAAATAGCAGTGGAACAAAGTCTGCCTTTGTTACTGTGCGAGTCCTGGACACACCAAGTCCACCTGTTAATCTGAAAGTCACAGAAATCACTAAAGACTCTGTCTCAATTACATGGGAACCTCCTTTGTTGGATGGGGGATCCAAAATCAAAAATTACATTGTTGAGAAACGTGAAGCCACAAGAAAATCATATGCTGCTGTTGTAACGAATTGCCATAAGAATTCTTGGAAAATTGATCAACTCCAAGAAGGTTGCAGTTATTACTTCAGAGTCACAGCTGAGAATGAGTATGGTATTGGCCTTCCTGCCCGTACTGCTGATCCAATTAAGGTTGCAGAAGTCCCACAGCCTCCCGGAAAAATAACAGTAGATGATGTCACTAGAAATAGTGTCTCCTTGAGTTGGACAAAGCCTGAACATGATGGTGGCAGTAAAATCATTCAATATATTGTGGAAATGCAAGCAAAACATAGTGAGAAGTGGTCAGAATGTGCCCGAGTAAAGACCCTTGAAGCAGTAATCACTAACCTAACTCAGGGAGAAGAATATCTCTTTAGAGTTCTTGCTGTAAATGAAAAAGGAAGAAGTGATCCTAGGTCTCTTGCAGTTCCAATAATTGCTAAAGATCTTGTCATTGAGCCAGATGTAAGACCTGCATTCATTAGCTACAGTGTACAGGTTGGCCAAGATTTGAAAATAGAAGTGCCAGTTTTTGGACGTCCTAAGCCAACTATTACCTGGACTAAAGATGGTCTTCCACTGAAACAGACCACCAGGATCAATGTTACTGATTCGCTTGACCTCACTGTACTCAGCATTAAAGAAACTCAGAAGGATGATGGTGGACAGTATGGAATCACAGTGGCTAATGTTGTTGGTCAGAAAACAGCATCTATTGAAATTATAACTCTAGATAAACCCGATCCTCCAAAAGGTCCTGTTAAATTTGATGAAGTAAGTGCTGAGAGTATTACATTATCATGGAATCCTCCTCTATATACAGGGGGCTGCCAGATCACCAACTACATTGTTCAGAAAAGAGATACAACCACTACAGTATGGGATGTTGTTTCTGCTACAGTTGCCAGAACTACACTTAAAGTAACCAAACTAAAAACTGGTACAGAATACCAATTCAGAATATTTGCTGAAAACAGATATGGACAAAGCTTTGCCTTGGAATCTGATCCAGTCATAGCTCAATATCCATACAAAGAGCCAGGACCTCCAGGCACACCATTTGTCACTGCCATTTCCAAAGACTCTATGGTCGTACAGTGGCATGAGCCAATCAATAATGGTGGAAGTCCAGTAATAGGTTACCATCTTGAAAGAAAAGAAAGAAATAGTATTTTGTGGACAAAAGTCAACAAAACTATTATCCATGACACCCAGTTTAAAGCTCTCAATCTTGAAGAAGGTATCGAATATGAATTTAGAGTATATGCCGAAAATATTGTTGGTGTGGGCAAAGCAAGCAAGAATTCTGAATGCTATGTTGCCAGAGATCCCTGTGACCCACCAGGAACCCCAGAAGCAATAATAGTCAAAAGAAATGAAATCACTTTAAAATGGACCAAACCTGTGTATGATGGTGGAAGTATGATTACAGGTTACATAGTAGAGAAACGTGATTTGCCAGAGGGTCGTTGGATGAAAGCCAGCTTCACAAATGTCATTGAAACTCAATTTACTGTGTCAGGTCTTACTGAAGATCAAAGATATGAATTCAGAGTTATTGCTAAGAATGCAGCTGGAGCAATAAGTAAACCTTCTGACAGTACAGGACCTATCACAGCCAAGGATGAGGTTGAGCTTCCAAGAATTTCAATGGATCCAAAATTCAGAGACACAATTGTGGTAAATGCTGGAGAAACCTTCAGACTTGAGGCTGATGTCTACGGAAAACCATTACCTACCATTGAGTGGTTAAGAGGAGATAAGGAAGTTGAAGAATCTGCCAGGTGTGAAATAAAGAACACAGATTTCAAAGCTTTACTTATTGTCAAGGACGCCATCAGAATTGATGGTGGACAGTACATTTTAAGAGCTTCCAATGTTGCAGGCTCTAAGTCATTCCCAGTAAATGTGAAAGTTTTAGACAGACCAGGACCTCCAGAAGGACCAGTCCAAGTAACTGGAGTCACTTCTGAAAAATGCACTTTAACATGGTCTCCACCACTGCAAGATGGCGGCAGTGATATTTCTCACTATGTTGTTGAAAAGAGAGAAACAAGTCGACTTGCTTGGACTGTTGTTGCTACAGAAGTTGTCACCAATACCTTAAAAGTCACCAAACTCCTAGAAGGGAATGAATATATTTTCCGTATAATGGCAGTCAACAAATATGGTGTTGGAGAGCCTTTGGAATCTGCACCAGTATTAATGAAAAATCCATTTGTACTTCCTGGACCACCAAAAAGCTTGGAAGTCACAAACATTACCAAGGACTCAATGACTGTCTGTTGGAACCGTCCAGACAGTGATGGTGGAAGTGAAATTATCGGTTACATTGTAGAGAAGAGAGATAGAAGTGGCATTAGGTGGATAAAATGTAATAAACGTCGCATTACAGATTTGCGTCTAAGAGTAACAGGATTAACAGAAGATCATGAGTATGAATTCAGAGTCTCTGCAGAAAATGCTGCTGGAGTAGGAGAACCATGTCCAGCTACAGTTTATTATAAAGCTTGTGATCCTATGTTTAAACCTGGCCAGCCTACCAATGTACACATTGTAGACACCACTAAAAATTCAATTACACTTGCCTGGGGTAAACCCATCTATGATGGTGGCAGTGAGATCCTGGGATATGTAGTAGAAATATGTAAGGCAGATGAAGAAGAATGGCAAATAGTTACTCCACAGACAGGTCTGAGAGTCACTCGATTTGAAATCTCAAAACTTATTGAACACCAAGAGTATAAAATACGAGTCTGTGCCCTCAATAAAATTGGGCTAGGTGAAGCTGCATCAGTTCCTGGTACCGTGAAACCAGAAGACAAACTTGAAGCACCTGAACTGGATCTTGATTCTGAATTACGGAAAGGAATTGTTGTAAGAGCTGGTGGGTCTGCCAGAATTCATATTCCATTCAAAGGTCGTCCAACACCTGAAATCACTTGGTCCAAAGAGGAAGGTGAATTCACAGATAAAGTCCAAATTGAAAAGGGTATAAACTATACCCAACTCTCAATTGATAACTGTGATAGAAATGATGCTGGAAAATATATTCTCAAGCTGGAAAATAGTAGTGGATCTAAGTCCGCTTTTGTAACTGTGAAAGTTCTTGATACTCCAGGACCACCACAGAATTTGACAGTGAAAGAAGTGAAAAAAGATTCAGTTGTTTTGGTATGGGAACCACCCATCATTGATGGAGGTGCAAAAGTCAAGAATTATGTTATTGATAAGCGTGAGTCCACCAGAAAAGCATATGCTAATGTGAGTTCTAAGTGCAGCAAGACAAGCTTTAAAGTTGAGAATCTTACAGAAGGAGCCATTTATTACTTTAGAGTTATGGCTGAAAATGAATTTGGAGTTGGTGTTCCAGTGGAGACCGTAGATGCTGTGAAGGCGGCAGAACCTCCTTCTCCCCCAGGAAAGGTTACCCTCACTGATGTATCCCAGATGAGTGCATCACTGATGTGGGAGAAACCTGAACATGATGGCGGTAGCAGAATTCTGGGGTATGTTGTTGAAATGCAACCCAAAGGAACTGAAAAATGGAGTGTTGTGGCTGAATCCAAAGTCTGTAATGCAACTGTTACTGGTTTGAGTTCTGGACAAGAATATAATTTCCGTGTCAAAGCCTATAATGAGAAAGGAAAAAGTGATCCAAGAGTGCTTGGTGTTCCTGTCATAGCCAAAGACTTAACTATACAGCCTAGTCTCAAATTACCATTTAATACATATAGTGTTCAAGCTGGAGAAGATCTGAAAATTGAAATTCCAGTTATTGGTCGACCAAGACCTAAAATTGCATGGGTCAAAGATGGCGAGTCTCTTAGACAGACAACAAGAGTTAATGTTGAGGAAACAGCTACATCAACTATTTTGCACATAAAAGAAAGTAACAAAGATGACTTTGGAAAATACACCATAACAGCAACAAACAGTGCAGGCACCACAACAGAAAATCTCAGCATTATCATTTTAGAAAAGCCTGGTCCTCCAGTTGGACCAGTTCGGTTTGATGAAGTTAGTGCAGACTTTGTGGTAATATCTTGGGAACCTCCGTCCTATACTGGTGGCTGCCAAATAAGCAACTATGTTGTAGAGAAGCGTGATACAACTAGCACCACTTGGCAAATGGTATCAGCAACAGTCGCAAGGACAACAATTAAAATAACCAAACTGAAAACAGGAACTGAATATCAGTTTAGGATTTTTGCAGAAAATAGATATGGAAAAAGTATCCCCCTGGATTCTAAACCAGTCATTGTACAATATCCTTTTAAAGAACCTGGACCACCTGGAACACCTTTTGTGACATCAGTATCAAAGGATCAAATGCTTGTACAATGGCATGAGCCAGTTAATGATGGAGGTAGCAAAATTATTGGCTACCATCTTGAACAGAAAGAAAAGAACAGCATTTTATGGATCAAGTTAAATAAGATTCCCATTCAAGACACCAAATTCAAAACAACTGGTCTTGATGAAGGTCTTGAGTATGAATTTAAAGTTTCTGCTGAGAATATCGTTGGCATTGGCAAGCCTAGCAAAGTATCAGAATGCTATGTTGCTCGGGACCCATGTGACCCACCTGGCCGCCCTGAAGCCATTGTTATCACAAGAAACAGTGTGACACTGAAGTGGAAGAAACCTGCCTATGATGGTGGAAGCAAAATAACAGGTTATATTGTAGAAAAGAAAGATCTACCTGATGGGCGTTGGATGAAAGCCAGCTTTACTAATGTATTAGAAACTGAATTTACAGTGAGTGGACTTGTAGAAAATGAAAGATATGAATTTAGAGTCATTGCAAGAAATGCAGCCGGCAACTTTAGTGAGCCTTCTGAAAGTACTGGTGCCATTACTGCAAGAGATGAGATTGATGCACCAGATGCCTCACTGGATCCAAAATATAGAGATGTCATTGTTGTTCATGCAGGAGAGACTTTTGTCCTTGAAGCTGATATCCGTGGCAAACCAATACCTGATGTTATCTGGTCAAAAGATGGAAAAGAACTTGAAGAAACAGCAGCTAGGATGGAAATTAAGTCTACTATTCAGAAAACCACTCTGGTTGTTAAAGACTGTATACGTACTGATGGTGGACAGTATATTCTAAAACTCAGCAATGTTGGGGGCACAAAATCTATACCAATCACTGTAAAGGTTCTTGACAGGCCAGGACCTCCTGAAGGACCTCTGAAAGTTTCTGGGGTTACTGTTGAAAAATGTCACCTGGCATGGAACCCACCACTACAAGATGGTGGTGCTAATATTTCACATTACATCATTGAAAAGAGAGAGACAAGCAGACTCTCCTGGACCCAGGTTTCAACCGAGGTACAAGCTCTTAACTACAAAGTCACTAAACTTCTTCCTGGAAATGAATACATTTTCCGGGTCATGGCTGTGAATAAATACGGAATTGGGGAACCACTGGAATCTGAGCCTGTTATAGCCTGTAACCCATACAAACGACCAGGTCCTCCTTCAGTACCTGAAGTCTCAGCAATCACCAAGGACTCTATGGTAGTAACCTGGGCACGCCCAGTGGATGATGGAGGTGCTCCAATTGAGGGCTACATTCTTGAAAAACGAGATAAAGAAGGCGTTAGATGGACCAAGTGCAACAAGAAAACGTTAACAGACCTCAGATTCAGGGTAACTGGCCTCACTGAAGGTCATTCTTATGAATTCAGAGTTGCTGCAGAAAATGCAGCTGGTGTGGGTGAGCCTAGTGAGCCATCTGTTTTCTATCGTGCTTGTGATGCTCTGTATCCACCAGGTCCACCTAGCAACCCCAAAGTCACAGATACTTCCAGATCTTCTGTCTCCTTGGCATGGAATAAACCAATTTATGATGGTGGCGCACCTGTTAAGGGCTATGTTGTTGAGGTCAAAGAAGCCACTGCCGATGAATGGATAACTTGCACACCACCAACAGGATTGCAAGGAAAACAATTCACAGTGACCAAGCTTAAAGAAAATAATGAATATAACTTCCGTATTTGTGCCATCAATTCAGAAGGTGTGGGTGAACCTGCGACTATACCTGGTTCAGTTGCTGCTAAGGAAAGGCTAGAGGCACCTGAAATAGAACTTGATGCTGACCTTAGAAAGGTGGTCATTCTGAGAGCAAGTGCTACTTTACGCTTATTTGTCACCATCAAAGGGCGACCAGAGCCTGAAGTCAAATGGGAGAAGGCCGAGGGTGTTCTCACTGAGAGGGCACAGATTGAGGTGACAAGCTCATACACAATGTTGGTAATTGATAATGTTACCAGATTTGACAGTGGTAGATACAATCTGACACTAGAAAACAGCAGTGGCTCCAAGACAGTTTTTGTTAATGTCAGAGTTCTTGACTCACCAAGTGCTCCAGAGAACTTGACTGTAAGAGAAGTGAAAAAAGACTCAGTCACATTGTCTTGGGAGCCACCACTTATTGATGGGGGAGCTAAGATTAAAAACTACATAGTTGAAAAAAGAGAAACTACCAGAAAAGCATATGCTACTGTGACGAGCAATTGCACTAAGAATACTTTTAAGATCGAAAATCTCCAGGAAGGATGTTCTTACTACTTTAGAGTCTTGGCTGCCAATGAGTATGGTATTGGATTACCAACTGAGACAACTGAGCCAATTAAAGTTTCCGAACCACCTTTCCCACCTGGAAGAGTAACTCTTGTTGATGTGACTCGTAACACAGCTACAATTAAATGGGAGAAACCAGAAAGTGATGGTGGCAGCAAAATTACTGGTTATGTAGTTGAAATGCAAACTAAAGGCAGTGAAAAATGGAGCATTTGCACCCAAGTTAAAACTCTAGAAGCAACTATAAATGGCCTAACTGCAGGTGAAGAGTATATGTTCAGGGTATCTGCAGTTAATGAAAAAGGAAGAAGTGACCCAAGACAGCTTGGAGTGCCAGTAATTGCAAAGGATATTGAAATAAAGCCTTCGGTGGAGCTTCCTTTCAACACTTTCAATGTAAAGGCTGGCGACCAACTTAAAATTGATATTCCATTCAAGGGAAGACCTCAAGCCACTGTAAGCTGGAAAAAAGATGGACAGATTCTTAAAGAGACAACTAGAGTTAATGTTTCTTCTTCAAAAACTGTAACATCCTTGTCCATCAAGGAAGCCTCAAGGGAAGATGTTGGTACATACGAATTATGTGTTTCAAACAGTGCTGGATCCATAACCACCCCTATTACTGTGATTGTCCTTGATAGACCAGGGCCTCCAGGACCTATCCATATTGATGAGGTTAGTTGTGACAATGTAACCATTTCTTGGAATCCTCCAGAATATGATGGTGGCTGCCAAATTAGCAATTATGTTGTTGAAAAGAGAGAAACCACTTCTACAACATGGCAGGTAGTTTCACAAGCAGTTGCAAGAACATCAATTAAAATAGTTCGCCTGATAACAGGAAGTGAGTATCAGTTCCGTGTTTGTGCAGAAAACCGCTATGGAAAGAGCGCCTATAGTGAATCTTCACCTGTTGTTGCAGAGTATCCATTCAGTCCCCCAGGTCCACCTGGTACTCCAAAAGTTGTGCATGCTACAAAATCTACCATGACTGTAACCTGGCAAGTTCCAGTTAATGATGGAGGAAGTCAAGTAATTGGCTACCATCTTGAGTATAAAGAAAGAAGCAGCATTCTTTGGACAAAAGCAAATAAAATTCTCATTGCCGATACTCAAATGAAAGTTAGTGGCCTAGATGAAGGACTGATGTATGAGTTCCGAGTATATGCTGTGAATATTGCTGGAATTGGTAAATGTAGTAAAGCTTGTGAGCCAGTCCCTGCTAGAGATCCTTGTGACCCTCCTGGACAACCTGAAGTCACAAACATCACAAGAAAGTCAGTATCACTAAAATGGTCAAAACCACTTTATGATGGTGGAGCTAAGATCACAGGATATATCATTGAACGTAGAGAACTGCCAGATGGCAGGTGGCTAAAGTGTAATTTTACTAACATACAAGAAACATACTTTGAAGTGACTGAACTTACTGAAGATCAGCGTTATGAATTCCGTGTTTTTGCAAGGAATGCTGCTGACTCAGTTAGTGAACCATCTGAATCTACTGGACCCATTACAGTTAAAGATGATGTTGAGGCTCCAAGAATTATGATGGATGTTAAATTCCGTGATGTTATCGTGGTCAAAGCTGGAGAAGTCCTTAAGATAAATGCAGACATTGCAGGGCGACCTCTGCCAGTTGTTTCCTGGGCCAAGGATGGTGTAGAAATGGAAGAAAGAGCCAGAACAGAAATTGTCTCAACAGACTTTACTACTTCGATCACAGTGAAAGATTGTGTCAGACGAGACACTGGGCAGTACGTACTAACACTAAAAAATGTTGCAGGAACTCGGTCTATGGCAGTCAATTGTAAGGTGCTTGATAAGCCTGGGCCACCAGCAGGACCTCTTGAAATAAATGGCCTCACTTCTGAGAAATGCTCTCTTTCTTGGGGACCACCTCAAGAAGATGGTGGTGCAGACATCGATTATTACATTGTAGAGAAACGTGAAACAAGTCGCCTAGCATGGACAATATGTGAAGGACAGTTAATGACAACATCCTGTAAAGTAACCAAATTACTCAAAGGCAATGAATACATCTTTAGAGTAACGGCTGTTAATAAATATGGTGTCGGTGAGCCCTTAGAGAGTGTGGCTGTAAAAGCACTGGATCCATTTACAGTCCCAAGTCCACCCACCTCTTTGGAAATCACATCTGTCACCAAAGATTTCATGACTCTTTGCTGGTCAAGACCAGAGACTGATGGTGGCAGTGAAATCTCTGGATATATCATTGAAAGGCGAGAGAAAAACAGTCTGAGATGGATTCGTGTGAACAAAAAGCCAGTTTTTGATCTCAGGGTGAAATCAGCAGGACTTCGAGAAGGATGTGAATATGAATATCGTGTTTTTGCTGAAAATGCTGCTGGCTTAAGCCTTCCAAGTGAAACCACTCCCTTAATTAGAGCAGAAGATCCAGTATTCTTACCATCGCCTCCCTCCAAACCCAAAGTTGTGGACTCAGGCAAAACAAGTATAACAATAAGTTGGGTTAAACCATTATTTGATGGTGGGGCTCCAGTAACTGGATACACTGTAGAATACAAACTGTCTGATGAAACTGATTGGAAAACTGCCATTCAGAGCTTTAGAGGCACTGAATATACAGCAAGTGGACTAACAACGGGAGCTGAGTATGTTTTCAGAGTAAGATCTATCAATAAGGTTGGTGCTAGTGATCCCAGTGATGCTTCAGATCCACAGATAGCAAAGGAAAGAGAAGAAGAACCTGTATTTGATCTTGATAGTGATATGAGGAAGACCTTAGTTGTCAAGGCTGGTTCATCCTTTACCATGACAGTACCTTTCCGAGGAAGACCAGTACCCAATGTCTCGTGGAGTAAACCAGACACTGACCTTCGCACTAGAGCTTACATTGATTCTACAGAGTCTCGTACTTCGCTCACAATCGAAAATGCCAACAGAAATGACTCTGGAAAATACACATTAACAATTCAAAATATTTTGAGTGCAGCTTCTTTGACCTTAATTGTCAAAGTTTTAGATTCTCCCGGTCCTCCAGCCAACATCAGAGTACAAGAGGTAACCAAGGATTCTGCAGTGTTATCCTGGAATGTTCCTGAAAATGATGGTGGAGCTCAGGTGAAGAATTACCACATAGAAAAACGTGAGGCCAGTAAGAAAGCATGGGTCTCTGTGACCAACAACTGTAACCGACTTTCCTACAAAGTTAGCAACTTACAAGAAGGAGCAATTTACTACTTTCGAGTTTCTGGAGAAAATGAGTTTGGTGTTGGTGTACCTGCTGAAACAAAGGAAGGAGTAAAAATAACAGGTATGTATTCAGAACAAAAAGCATCTACATATCCATATTAATTGTTCTAAAATAATATAAATCATAATAATTTGTCTTTAATGTAAATGATTTTGGTTCATGCCTCAAATAATTTATAATATAACACAAAATAAAATATTTAGTAGAAAAGTTTTCATAAATAAAAATGTAAAAATATATATAGCTGACTATATACAGTTGACATATATAGTTGAATTTGAATAGTAAAACACTGAAGTTAAATATATGATGCCTATGCACAAATAATAACCTTTGATACTTTACTAAAGAAATTTGATCATCCTATTCCTCATTTTTATATTCTCATTGTATTCAAAATAAATTTGGAGTAAATTTTATCAATTTTATGTTTATTGAATTTGAATTTTAACATATATCTTAATATATAATAATAACGTCTGGCAACAATTTAGTTAGATCAGAAGCCAAACCAGTCATTCAAAAAGTAATAAAAACTCAAATATGAGTAACTATGGCCATTGTTTAATTTTTTATCTTGAAATATATAAAAACTTATTTGGAGGAAATATTATTGTAATCTTTCTTTTCTTTTGCCCTCTTACTTTCTCAGAAAAACCAGGCCCACCTGAAAAACTTGGAGTCACAAGTGTATCCAAAGATAGCATTTCCTTGACTTGGTTAAAACCAGAGCATGATGGTGGAAGTCGAATCCTACACTATATTGTTGAAGCACAGGAGAAAGGACAGAAAAACTGGGTCAGATGTGCAGTGGTAAAGACAACCCATCATACTGTTTCTAGTCTAAGGCAGAATTCGGAATACTTTTTCCGGGTGTTTGCTGAAAATCAAGCTGGTATAAGTGACCCAAGAGAACTTCTGCTTCCTGTTCTTGTTAAGGAGCAATTAGGTAGGTATAATTTTATAATGAAGCAAAATTTGAAGTATTTACATCAATTTCAGTTGATTTTTGAAATTCTGTCTCACTTTCTTCTTATTCTTATTTTTAAGAACCACCTGAAATTGATATGAAGAATTTCCCAAGCCACACTGTCTATGTTAGAGCTGGTTCAAACCTTAAAGTTGACATTCCAATCTCTGGAAAACCACTGCCCAAAGTGACCTTATCAAGAGATGGTGTCCCTCTGAAAGCAACAATGAGATTTAATACAGAAGTCACAGCTGAGAATATGACCATCAATCTCAAAGAAAGTGTCACTGCTGATGCTGGCAAATATGAAATCACTGCTTCCAACTCCAGTGGAACAACCAAAACTTTCATTAACATCATTGTACTGGATAGGCCTGGTCCTCCAACTGGCCCGGTTGCCATCAGTGATATTACAGAAGAAAGTGTAACTCTCAAATGGGAGCCACCTAAGTATGATGGTGGAAGTCAGGTTACCAATTACATTGTACTCAAGAGAGAAACAAGTACTGCAGTATGGACTGAAGTCTCTGCAACAGTTGCAAGAACTGTGATTAAAATAATGAAGTTGACCACGGGAGAAGAATATCAATTCCGTATCAAGGCAGAAAACCGCTTTGGTATCAGTGATCACATAGATTCTGCTTGTGTGGTTGTCAAACTGCCATACAGTAAGTTTTCAGAGATCCCAAGTTTTATTTTACTTAGTGTTTTAAATATTGAAAATGTAATATTTACCTTCATAATTTCTCTCTTTTATAGCAACACCTGGTCCACCATCTACACCACGGGTCACTAATGTTACTCGAGAAAGCATCACTGTGGCCTGGCATGAACCAGTGTCCAATGGAGGCAATGCAGTTATAGGTTATCATCTGGAAATGAAGGACAGAAACAGTATTTTATGGCAAAAAGTCAACAAAATGGTCATTCGCACAACTCACTTCAAAGTCACAACCATCAGTGCTGGACTTATTTACGAATTCAGAGTGTATGCCGAAAATGCTGCTGGTGTGGGAAAACCAAGCTCTCCCTCTGAACCAGTTCTAGCCATTGATGCTTGTGGTATGTATATGTCATGAGAAGATAGTTTCTGATTATTTAACATATGTAAACCATATCTTTATAAGAAAAATAATACTGATATAAGTACCACTAATTTGCTTTCTCTTATTTCCACAGAACCCCCAAGAAATGTTCGTATCACAGATATTTCAAAGAATTCTGTCAGCCTCGTTTGGCAGCAACCAGCTTTTGATGGTGGGAGCAAGATTACAGGTTATATTGTTGAAAGACGAGATCTTCCAGATGGCAGGTGGACGAAGGCTAGCTTCACCAATGTTATTGAGACTCAATTCGTTGTCTCTGGCCTGACTCAGAATTCCCAGTATGAGTTCCGTGTCTTTGCTAGGAATGCTGTTGGTTCTATCAGCAATCCATCTGAGGTCGTAGGTCCCATTACATGCATTGATTCTTATGGTAAGCATTTTCAGTACTTGGAATAACAATAATTTGAATCAATGTTGTTCCCTTACTTTTCTGTCCTAATATATAAAATAAGTTAATGATGGTCAATAGCTAGAATTTTGAGGGGGAAACCCACATGAAATAGCTGGAACTTTAGGAAAATTCTTTTAACTACCAAGTCCTTTAAACTATAAAACATGGGATTTGTACTACAAGATATTGAAAGATTCCCCAATTCTAATAATTTCTTTCTTTTTTTTTTTTTTTTTTTTTTTTTTTTGGTTTTTGGGTCACACCCGGCAGTGCTCAGGGGTTACTCCTGGCTCCATGCTCAGAAATTGCTCCTGGCAGGCACGGGGGACCATATGGGGCACCGGGATTCGAACCGATGACCTTTTACATGAAAGGCAAATGCCTTACCTCCATTCTATTTCCACGGCCCCATAATTTATTTCTTAAATGTATAAATTGATGCTTTCACTCTTTTTATTCCAACATTGTCTGAAATTTGCCCATGCACTCTATGGCAGACTTCGAGGCTTGTGAGGTCAGCTTCATCATTACTAGTACTTCTTTCATAACTTTTAAGGCCAGTGTATAGATCCAATGGGAAAGCAACCTGGAGGATTATGATTTTACTCTTCCTCTATCAATTATTAGTCAATAATGAAAAACCATCACTGAGTGTTCCGAGAATAATTATCTTAAATGAATAAAAATGGAAAAAAGAGGTAGGGATGATGGTATTGCAGTGATTAACATTTAGTGGGTATTTGCTGTTCATTCCTACTGTTAACAGACCTATGGTCCATCATTATACAGAGGCAAAAACAGGTGTAGCAGGCTGCTTAATGTCAAGTAGATTATTAGTGATGAAGTTGAGATTCATACAAATATAAAAATTCCCTATGCATTGCTGTAAAATCAAATAGACCATCTTGATCATTTTGCAAAAATAAGTAAGTACATTAAATTCAAGTGGTTCGAAATTAAAACTTCATGTGAATTAGATATCTAGTGGCAGATTCTAAAAGATCTCCATCTACAGGGAAGAAAATTTAGTGTCTGGGCAAAAATCTCTATTTCCATACTTAGGTTTAAAATAAAAGGATGCTTTTTATGATCAAGCCTTATAAATATTGAATCAGAATTTCTGAGACTATGAAAAAGTCAAATTTAGCTCTGTTACTTAGATTTCTTGACAGTCATGAAATTTGTTCTATGATATAGAGGATTCTGAATTCAAGGGACTGGTGTAAACTGCCTAGACATAGTGATCTTAGTAATCTAGAAGGGTAAATTTTGAAAATGAGGGGGTGGCTAGAGAAAGTGGAAACAGTACTTAGAATGAAAATGTATAGTGCAACATCTTCAATGATGGTCTTACTACCATGTCCCATTTCATTTATAGAAGAAAACAACAAAGAGAGTTTAAAATATATTTATTATTTTATTTATTTTGGGGGGGTCGGGCTACACCCAGCAGTGTTCAGAAATTGCTCCTGGCAGGTTCAGGAACCATATGGGAATCTGGGGATCAGATCCTTGTCCATCCTGGGTCAGTCATGTGCAAGTCAAATGCCCTACCACTGTGCTATTGTTCCAGCCCCTAAAATACATTTAATAGGCACTCGAGTTCCTATGAAATTGGTACAAAATTGTTAGGGTAAAGAAACTTCTCACAATATTACTTCCTTTTCTGGGAAAGAATAGCTTCTTTAATTTAATACTTAATCATTTAAATACTGAAAATAACAAGTTGATAGTACTAAATAGTATTATATTTGATAAAGGCCTATTATTTTTTCCTTGTGACTTTAAATATTATGTATTTTTCTTGCAGGTGGACCTGTAATTGATTTGCCTCTAGAATATACAGAGGTTGTAAAATACAGAGCAGGTACCTCTGTGAAGCTAAGAGCTGGCATTTCTGGCAAACCTGCACCTACAATTGAGTGGTATAAAGATGATAAAGAGTTACAAACCAATGCACTTGTATGTGTTGAAAATACCACTGATCTTGCTTCTATACTTATCAAAGATGCAAATCGCCTTAATAGTGGAAGCTATGAATTAAAACTAAGGAATGCTATGGGCTCAGCTTCAGCCACCATCAAAGTGCAAATCCTTGGTAGGTGTTGAATACAGGCCAGCATCATAATCTGTTTGTTTATATTACCTGTTAAGTGCCTTGCTTTAAGTGTCTTTTTAAAAGCACTAACGTATCATTTTCTTGCACTGACAGATAAGCCAGGGCCTCCAGGTGGACCAATTGAATTTAAAACTGTCACAGCTGAGAAGGTAACCCTACTCTGGCGACCTCCAGCAGATGATGGCGGTGCAAAAATCACTCACTACATTGTGGAAAAGCGTGAAACCAGCCGTGTTGTGTGGTCTATGGTGTCTGAAAATTTGGAAGAATGCATCATTACAACAACAAAAATTATCAAAGGAAATGAATATATTTTCCGAGTTCGTGCTGTGAACAAATATGGAATTGGTGATCCTCTGGAATCAGATCCAGTGGTGGCCAAGAACTCATTTGGTGAGATGTGATTTTATTAGAAAACTGAAAGAAAAGACTAAAATTACTTTTAAATAAGTTTAAGCAATTTTAACTTATGGATAGGTTTTTTAATTATTTTACTTTTCTTGTGTATTTCATTTCTCATTACTATCCCACAAAGATAGTATGAATACAACTAATATTTTAAGATAGAATTTTGTATTAAAAGGAAGAATTTATGAATACTGTTCATCCTTTAAACTCATTTACTTTTCCCTTTAAACAGTTACACCTGGGCCACCAGGCATACCAGAGGTAACAAAGATTACCAAGAATTCAATGACTGTTGTCTGGAGCAGGCCGGTTACAGATGGTGGAAGTGAAATAAGTGGCTATTTCCTTGAAAAGCGAGACAAGAAAAGCCTTGGGTGGCTTAAAGTCCTAAAGGAAACTATCCGTGACACCAGACAGAAAGTGACAGGATTCACAGAGAATAATGATTATCAGTACCGAGTTTGTGCTATAAATGCTGCTGGACAGGGTCCATTTTCTGAACCCTCTGACTTCTACAAAGCTGCTGATCCTATTGGTAAGTGTTCATCAGTGAAGCTCTTCACCTATATCTTCTTTCATATCACTAAATGGTACATGCTTGTGGTAATTACTATACTGTGATTGACTATTTTAGATCCTCCAGGCCCTCCAGCTAAGATAAGAATTGCAGACTCAACTAAATCATCCATTACTCTTGGATGGAGTAAGCCTGTCTATGATGGAGGCAGTGATATTACTGGCTATATTGTCGAAATGAAACAAGGAGAGGAGGAAGAATGGACTGTTGTATCTTCCAGAGAAGTCAGAACTACAGAATATGTGGTATCAAATCTGAAACCTGGAGTCAATTACTACTTCCGAGTATCTGCTGTAAACAGTGCTGGACAAGGAGAGCCTATAGAAATGACTGAACCTGCACAAGCTAAAGACATACTTGGTATGTATCTAGAAATATGACCGTTCTTATTTCTGATTGCAAAAAATTCAGGAATTCATTCATTTTATTGCTTTAACGCTCAATATGTGTTTCCATTTTATGTCTACAGAGGAACCAGAGATTGACCTAGATGTAGCTCTCAGAACCTCTATAATAGCTAAAGCTGGTGAAGATGTACAAGTATTGATACCCTTTAAAGGCAGACCTCCACCTACTGTCACATGGAGAAAAGATGAGAAGAATCTTGGCAGTGATAGCAGATATAACATTCAAAACACTCACTCATCTTCACTTCTCATTATTCCTCAAGTTACTCGCAATGATACAGGAAAATATGTCCTTACAATAGAAAATGGAGTTGGTCAGCCCAAGTCTTCAACTGTGAGTGTGAAAGTGCTTGATACACCAGCTGCCTGCCAGAAACTACAGATTAAACATGTTTCTCGAGGCACAATCACTTTGCTCTGGGATCCTCCACTCATTGATGGAGGCTCTCCCATAATTAATTATGTCGTTGAAAAGAGAGATGCCACCAAAAGAACGTGGTCTGCAGTGTCACACAAGTGCTCTAGTACATCCTTTAAAGTGACAGATTTGTCTGAGAAAACTCCATTCTTCTTCAGAGTACTTGCAGAAAATGAAATGGGACTTGGAGAGCCTTGTGAAACCACTGAGCCAGTGAAGGCAGCTGAAGTACCAGCTCCTATACGTGACCTTTCAATGAAAGACTCCACAAAGACATCTGTTACCCTGAGCTGGACCAAGCCTGATTTTGACGGTGGCAGTATTATCACAGAATATGTTGTGGAAAGGAAAGCTAAGGGTGAACAAGTTTGGTCACATGCTGGCATAAGTAAGACCTGTGAAATAGAGGTTGGCCAATTGAAAGAACAGTCAGTCCTGGAATTTAGGGTGTCTGCCAAAAATGAGAAAGGCCTGAGCGATGCTGTTACTATTGGACCAATTACCGTAAAAGAACTTGTCATTACACCTGAAGTTGATCTGTCAGAAATTCCTGGTGCACTTGTCACTGTGAGAATCGGGCATAATATTCATTTGGAATTGCCTTATAAAGGAAAACCTAAACCATCAATAAGTTGGCTGAAAGATGGCTTGCCACTGAAAGAAAGTGAATATGTTCGTTTCAGTAAAACTGAAAACAAAATTACTCTGAACATTAAAAATGTCAAGAAGGAACATGGAGGAAAATATACTATTATTCTTGATAATGCAGTTTGTAGAAATTCATTTCCAGTGACAGTTGTCACACTTGGCCCACCATCAAAGCCTAAGGGGCCCATTCGATTTGATGAAATCAAGGCTGACAGTGTCATCATGTCCTGGGATGTGCCAGAAGACGATGGAGGAGGAGAGATTACTTGTTACAGCATTGAGAAGCGAGAAGCTTCACAAACTAATTGGAAGATGGTGTGCTCAAGTGTTGCCAGAACAACTTTCAAAGTTCCTAACCTTGTCAAAGATGCTGAATACCAATTTAGAGTCAGGGCAGAAAACAGATACGGAGTCAGTCAGCCACTTGTCTCAAACATTATTGTGGCAAAACATCAGTTCAGGATTCCTGGCCCACCAGGAAAGCCAGTTATCTACAATGTCACTTCTGATGGTATGTCCCTAACTTGGGATGCTCCAGTCTATGATGGTGGTTCAGAAGTTACAGGATTCCATGTTGAAAAGAAAGAAAGGAATAGCATCCTCTGGCAAAGAGTGAATACAACACCTATATCTGGAAGAGAATATAGAGCTACCGGACTAATAGAAGGCCTAGATTACCAGTTCAGAGTGTATGCCGAAAATTCTGCTGGCCTGAGCTCACCCAGTGACCCAAGCAAATTCACCTTAGCTGTTTCCCCAGTAGGTAAGTGATGCAACATTATTAAGATGTATTTAATTCAGCAACTGGGTGTTCTAGGATCAAGCATTGTTTTATTTCCACTGACTCATCTTTTTCATGTCAAGCGAAATTAGAAGGATCATTTTAAATCAATAAAGTTCTTTGGTATTTAGTCATGAACATGGTGTGCAACGTGTATTTAAAGAGGTATGAAATTTTACTTCTAAAGAAAATATATGTTGTACATTAACATCAACTCATTTTTTTAAAATAATATGAGCCAGAAAAATAATGGCTAACGTAAATTTAGAGATTTACCTATTTTATTTTCTTTTATTGTTAGTTGATTTCAGAAGTGACGTATTTATGGTCTGTATAATTTTTCAGATCCACCTGGCACTCCAGACTACATTGATGTTACCCGAGAAACTATCACACTTAAATGGAACCCACCTTTGCGTGATGGAGGCAGTAAGATTGTGGCCTACAGCATTGAGAAACGGCAAGGGAATGATCGCTGGGTTAGATGCAACTTTACTGATGTCAGTGAATGTCAATACACGGTTACTGGACTTAGTCCCGGGGACCGATTTGAATTCAGAATAATTGCAAGAAATGCTGTTGGAACTATAAGTCCACCTTCACAGTCATCTGGCCTTATTATGACAAGAGATGAAAATGGTAAGCATTTATGAAAACCTAACAACAAATATTTGAAAGCATATATCTGAAATTTATTTTGATTCCTGGTTGTGATTGTAGAGTAGGAACTGGATTATAAGAATAAACAGAAATATGAGATACTTAAGGTGTAGATAAGCCAGATTTTATACTGTTTGGATGAAAAAGTATTAATTGGCTTCAAATAATTTTACCATGTCTAGTTCACCCATTTCTATATAAAGAGCACACAACTGACAATGAGTTTTTAGTTTTCTAATTTATGATAAATATTTTAATGCTTCTAAGATTATCATATATATTTCTGAAATTATTAAAATATAACTTATATCATCATCACTTTGCATGAAAACAGTTAATGGCCTATTAGAACAAGTTTGAATATGTGCTAATATTTGAAAATAAATGAACTGAAATGTTTTTATTAATGACAATGTAATATTAGTAACATTAAAGACATTATAAAGTAGCTAACCAAATAATATGTATATCTTTAACCCCATAAGATAAGTTATCAATTATCAATCATATTTTCATAATAGATTTAGGTAACACAGTATAAGTATTACTTTCCAGCCATTATTGTGCTAATGAAAATATTTATTTGGCCTTATTAGCCCAAACTTCTACATTTTCTTTCTTTTGTTTAGTTCCACCAACAGTAGAGTTTGGCCCTGAATACTTCGATGGACTCATTATTAAGTCTGGAGAGAGTCTTAGAATTAAAGCTTTGGTACAAGGACGACCAGTACCTCGAGTCACTTGGTTCAGAGATGGAGTGGAAATTGAAAAGAGGATGAATGTTGAAATAACTGATGTTCTGGGATCTACCAGCCTCTTTGTTAGAGATGCAACTCGGGATCATCGTGGTGTATACACTGTGGAAGCCAAAAATGTATCTGGCACCACAAAAGCAGAAATTACAGTGAAAGTACAAGGTACTTTTTAGCCACACAATATATAAACTTAGATTAGAGACATGCTGAATTTCATATTACAGGATGAGGAAAAAGACATTAATTTTGGAACTTTTTCTTACAGATACTCCTGGAAAACCAGTTGGGCCAATAAGAGTCACCAACATTACTGGCGAGAAGATGACCATCTGGTGGGAGGCTCCACTTAATGATGGGTGTTCCCCCATCACTCACTATGTCATTGAAAAACGGGAAACCAGCAGACTTGCTTGGGCATTAATTGAGGATAACTGTGAAGCTCTCAGCTACACTGCCATTAAACTTATAAGTGGCAATGAATACCAATTCCGTGTTTCTGCAGTTAACAAAATTGGAGTTGGCAGACCCCTTGAATCTGATCCAGTGGTCGCTCAGATACAATACAGTAAGTGTTCCTCTTTCCTAAAGGCACCAACATAATATTCATTCCCAAACATATATTTCTAATCTATTTGTTTCCTCTTTTTATCTCACTTTATAGCTACTCCTGATGCACCTGGCACTCCAGAGCCTAGTAATGTCACAGGTAATAGCATTACCCTAACATGGTCCCGGCCAGAATCAGATGGTGGCAATGAAATTCAACATTATATCCTTGAAAGGAGAGAAAAGAAAAGTACAAGATGGGTGAAAGTAATCAGCAAACACCCAATCTCTGAGACAAGATTCAAAGTCACTGGCCTGACAGAAGGCAATGAATATGAATTCCATGTCATGGCTGAAAATGCAGCTGGTATAGGACCTGCAAGTGGTATTTCAAGGCTCATCAAATGTAGAGAACCGGTCAATCCTCCAAGTGCTCCCAGTGTGGTCAAAGTGACAGACACATCAAAATCAACCGTGAGCTTAGAATGGGCCAAGCCAGTGTTTGATGGTGGTATGGAAATAATCGGATACATTATCGAGATGTGCAAAGCTGACTTAGGAGACTGGCACAAGGTGAATGTAGAGGCATGTGTAAAAACAAGATACACAGTCACTGATCTCCAAGCTGGTGAAGAATACAAATTCCGGGTTAGTGCTATCAACGGTGCTGGAAAAGGAGATAGCTGTGAAGTGACGGGCACAATTAAAGCAATTGACCGATTAACAGCTCCTGAACTAGACATCGATGCAAACTTCAAGCAGACCCACATTGTTAGAGCAGGAGCCAGCATTCGCCTCTTCATTGCCTATAAGGGCAGACCCACTCCAACAGCTGCATGGAGCAAGTCAGACTCTAACCTTAGCATTCGAGCTGATATCCATACAACAGACTCCTTTAGCACCCTCACTGTGGAGAATTGCAATAGAAACGATGCAGGGAAATATACCTTGACCGTGGAAAATAACAGTGGTAAGAAGTCCATCACATTCACTGTGAAGGTGCTAGATTCTCCAGGCCCTCCTGGCCCAATCACCTTCAAGGATGTCACCCGAGGATCAGCTACATTGATGTGGGATGCCCCTCTTCTTGATGGTGGTGCCCGAATCCATCACTATGTGATAGAGAAACGAGAAGCAAGTCGCCGCAGCTGGCAGGTGGTCAGTGAAAAATGCACTCGTCAGATCCTCAAGGTCAGCGACCTGACAGAAGGAGTTCCGTACTATTTCCGTGTTTCTGCAGAAAATGAGTATGGAGTTGGTGAACCCTATGAAATGCCTGAACCAATCTTAGCCACAGAACAACCTGCTCCACCTAGGAGACTAGATATTGTTGACACAAGCAAATCCTCTGCAGTTTTAGCTTGGCTTAAACCTGAGCATGATGGGGGCAGCCGTATCACCGGTTACCTGCTTGAAATGAGACAGAAGGGATCTGACTTCTGGGTTGAAGCTGGCCACACTAAACAGCTGACTTTCACAGTAGAGCGTCTTGTTGAGAACACTGAATACGAATTCCGTGTGAAGGCCAAGAATGATGCTGGCTACAGTGAGCCAAGGGAAGCCTTCTCTTCTGTCATCATCAAGGAACCTCAAATTGAGCCTACTGCTGATCTTACTGGAATTACCAATCAGCTCATCACTTGCAAAGCAGGAACCCCTTTTACCATAGATGTGCCAATCAGTGGTCGTCCAGCCCCCAAAGTAATTTGGAAGCTTGAAGAAATGAGACTGAAGGAGACAGATCGAGTCAGTATCACAACCACAAAAGATAGAACCACCCTATCTGTAAAGGAAAGCATGAGAGGTGACTCTGGCAGATACTTCTTGACCTTGGAAAACTCAGCTGGTGTTAAGACATTTACCATCACAGTAGTGGTCATTGGAAGGCCAGGCCCAGTAACTGGCCCCATTGATGTCTCATCTGTCTCAGCTGAATCATGTGTGCTGTCATGGTCTGAACCTAAAGATGATGGAGGCACCGAAATTACTAATTACATTGTTGAGAAACGTGAGTCTGGAAAAACAGCTTGGCAACTTGTCAACTCCAGTGTCAAACGCACTCAGATTAAAATCACTCATCTCACAAAATACATGGAATATTCTTTTCGTGTTAGCTCAGAGAACAGATTTGGTGTCAGCAAGCCTCTAGAATCAGCACCAATAGTCGCTGAGCACCCATTTGGTAAGAAAAAAAATCACGTTTTGACATCTTAAATATTTTCTGAGTTTTATGATGTCATATTCATACCTTATACATTTGTTTATATTTAGTACCACCAAGTGCTCCAACCAGACCTGAAGTCTATTATGTGTCTGCCAATGCCATGTCTATTCGTTGGGAAGAACCCTACCATGATGGTGGCAGTAAAATTGTTGGCTACTGGGTTGAGAAGAAAGAACGTAACACTATTCTTTGGATGAAAGAAAACAAAGTGCCATGCTTAGAGTGCAACTACAAAGTGACTGGTTTGGTGGAAGGACTAGAATACCAATTCAGGACATATGCACTTAATGCTGCAGGTGTGAGCAAAGCCAGTGAAGCTTCAAGACCTATAATGGCCCAAAACCCAGTTGGTATGTAAACTTTGAGGGCAAATTTTATTACTACTGCTATTGTTATTGACAGTATTGTTGTTACCTCTAGAATTCAGAACTACATTTTTGTGTTACTGTTTATTTTTTCTAACCTCATTTCACTTCTTAGTATTTACATTTTTGTCGAAGAAAGTGTTTGTAAACTATACTGTTTTCAAAACCTTATTTTTGCATCCTTTCCAGATGCACCAGGAAGACCAGAAGTGACAGATGTCACAAGATCTACAGTGTCACTGATTTGGTCTGCCCCAGTATATGATGGAGGCAGCAAAATTGTTGGGTATATCATAGAGCGTAAGCCAGTCAGTGAAGTTGGAGACGGTCGCTGGCTTAAGTGCAACTATACCATTGTGTCTGACAATTTCTTTACTGTGACGGCACTCAGTGAAGGAGACACTTATGAATTCCGTGTACTGGCCAAGAATGCAGCGGGTGTAGTTAGCAAAGGATCAGAATCAACAGGGCCTGTCACTTGCCGAGATGAATATGGTAAGATGTAGTCAGCGTTCACCTTTAAAATGGTCACAGTATACGTCTAAAATAAGCGATCATATATTTACTCGTATTTCTTTTGCTTTTTACAGCTCCACCCAAAGCCGAACTAGATGCTAGATTACAGGGTGATCTGGTCACCATCAGAGCAGGCTCAGATCTTGTTCTTGATGCTGCTGTTGGTGGCAAACCTGAACCCAAAATTATCTGGACCAAAGGGGACAAGGAACTAGATCTGTGTGAAAAAGTCTCTTTACAGTATACTGGCAAACGAGCAACTGCTGTGATCAAGTTCTGTGACAGAAGTGACAGTGGAAAATATACTTTAACAGTGAAGAATGCCAGTGGGACCAAAGCCGTGTCGGTCATAGTCAAAGTTCTTGGTAAGCATGCCATATATACTTATGTTTAAAATTTTTTCCAGTAGTCAAAAAGAATGGCTTTTACCATGGCTGTCTTTACACCTGCTTCAGATTCCCCTGGCCCATGTGGAAAACTTACTATAAGCCGAGTGACAGAGGAAAAGTGCACTTTATCTTGGACTCTTCCTCAGGAAGATGGAGGAGCAGAAATAACTCACTACATTGTGGAAAGACGTGAGACTAGCAGGCTCCACTGGGTGATTGTGGAAGGAGAATGCCCTACTCTGTCCTATGTAGTTACCAGACTCATCAAAAACAATGAATACATATTCCGAGTCCGAGCAGTAAATAAATATGGTCCTGGTGTACCTGTTGAATCAGAGCCTGTTATAGCCAGAAACTCATTCAGTAAGTATTACCACTTGTAAATAATTTGGTAATTAAATGTAGTGGAATTTGGGAAAGAGAAGAGCAGTCAGTTCACTAGTCATTTTGTGCAATTCTGATTATTCTTATTTTAATAAAAAATATAAACAGCTATTCCATCACAACCTGGCATACCTGAAGAAATTGGGGCTGGCAAGGAGCATATTATCATTCAGTGGATGGAGCCTGAATCTGATGGTGGCAATGAGATTAGCACCTACCTGGTAGACAAGCGTGAGAAGAAGAGCTTGCGCTGGACACGAGTCAACAAAGACTATATCGTATATGATACCAGGCTGAAGGTGACAGGTCTGATGGAAGGTTGTGATTATCAGTTCCGGGTGACTGCAGTGAACGCTGCTGGTAACAGTGAACCCAGTGAAGCTTCCAACTTCATCTCTTGCAGAGAACCATCATGTAAGCTCCAAGAATCATATATAAATCTGTTTTGCTCATTAAAGCTATATTACTACTTCTAACATATCCTTTCCAAGAACCCTATAATTTATCACTGTAAAGAAAAACCATTTGCTTGTTAGAGAGAGCTTAATATAGCTAAGTCAGAGATCATTTTAAATACTTTTTCTATAAATAATGTACAAGTGAATTGCTGAATATTGTTGCACCATTTTTCAATTTGTGAAAAAATATAAAAGTACATACTTTATAAATCTTCCTACGTATGTAGGAAAATGCACTGTAGTTGTAATAACACTAAAAAGAAAATAGAGTGTCTTTTAAGGAGCTTGTTCAAGGAAAAATATTTTTAGTATTTTGTTTGTTTCTAAGTCATGCCTTTTGATGCTCAGGGCTTACTTCTAGCTCTGCAGTCAGGGATCACTCCTGGCAGACTCAGGGGACCAAATAAGGCATCAGGGATCAACATGGGTCAGTTGTGTGCTATAACCCAGCTCCAAGATTTCTGGTATTTTCAATAAATAGCAAAATAATTATCATGAGAACTTCAAAAATAAGTGACAAATGGGATGCATTCTGGGAATAGGGGTGGAAGGAGGACAACACTGGTGGTGGGAATGCCCTTGATGCAATGTCACTATGTACCTAAAAAGATTTGTAATCCACTTAGGACAAAATAAAAATTATTTAAAAAATTAAATGACAAATACCTATGTGAAGCTTGAATCCAAGAACTTAATAGTAATAAATAATTGAGACTGAATAAGGAAAGTTGAAGAAGTTGATTCCTTTATTAATTCAAATTTTAGAGGCAATAATTCATGTTATCTCTGTAAAAACTAAGCAGCTAAAGAAATGTCCCTGGGAAATGGTCTCTAAGCATTAACAGTAGCCAGAGTCACAAAGAAAAGATAAAGAAATATCTACTTTGGGGGTGGGGTGGGCAGAGGGATAGCATGGAGGTAAGACTTTTGCCTTTCATACAGAAGGTCATTGGTTCGAATCCCAGTGTTCCATATGATGAGCCTGCCAGGAGCAATTTCTGAGCGTAGAGCCAGGAGTAACCCCTGAGTGCTGCTGGGTGTGACCCAAAAACAAAAACAAAAACAAAAAAAAGAAATATTGACTTTTCTAAAGTATTTTTAATTATGGTTGTTATTATTATTAATTAGTTACAGTTATTTTTAAAATAATAATGATAGTAATGATAATGATAGTGATAATGGAGTTATATTGCCATCCTTAAATATCAAAAGAACCAAGTTACAAAAATTATCTTGGTGAGTGTAGGTAAAGAATTATGACTTTGTCTTAAAAAATGGCATCTCAAAATTTGTATATCTGCATCCTCCTTTTTAAATTCCACAGATACCCCTGGACCACCTTCTGCTCCAAGAGTTGTGGATACTACCAAGCGCAGCATTAGTTTGGCATGGACCAAGCCCGTGTATGATGGTGGTGCTGACATCATAGGATACGTTCTTGAAATGCAAGAGAAGGACACTGATCAGTGGTTCCGAGTACATACCAATGCCACACTGAGAAATAATGAATTCACTGTGCCAGACCTCAAAATGGGTCAAAAATATTCCTTTAGAGTTGCTGCAGTGAATGTGAAGGGTATGAGTGAATATAGTGAGTCAACTGCTGAAATTGAACCTGTGGAAAGACTAGGTATATATACAAAATATAAGATTTTTGGTGAATTATTTTCTCATCATGTCTGTTCATGGATTAAAGTTTGACATTTATTTTCCAGAAATACCTGATCTTGAGCTTGCAGATGACTTGAAGAAGACTGTAACTCTCAGAGCTGGAACCACACTGCGCCTGATGGTGTCTGTATCTGGACGACCACCTCCTGTTATCACATGGACCAAGAAGGGCATTGATCTTGCAAGTCGGGCAATTATTGACAATACTGAAAGCTACTCCTTACTTATAGTTGACAAAGTTAACCGGTATGATGCTGGAAAATACACCATTGAAGCTGAAAATCAATCTGGCAAGAAATCAGCAACAGTTCTTGTAAAAGTATATGGTAAGTACTTGACTGAAATTTAACTATACTATAAGTGAAACCTCTAGAAAATAGTCGCGTGCCCTACTATTGATCACCTCCCTAGAGGGAAATTATGTTGAGTGTATATTCTTAGAGGTTGGGGAGGTCTATTAAAAAAAAAAGCAAATAAACATGAAGTTCTCACTCCATTTTTTTTAGATACTCCTGGTCCGTGTCCTTCAGTGAAAGTTAAGGAAGTATCAAGAGATTCTGTAACTATTACTTGGGAAATCCCCACAATTGATGGTGGAGCACCAGTCAATAATTACATCATTGAGAAGCGTGAAGCTGCCATGAGAGCATTCAAGACAGTCACTACCAAATGCAGCAAGACACTTTACCGAATTTCAGGACTGGTTGAAGGAACTATGTACTATTTCAGAGTGTTGCCCGAAAATATTTATGGCATTGGAGAACCATGTGAAACATCTGATGCAGTGCTGGTCTCAGAAGTACCTTTGGTTCCTACAAAACTAGAAGTGGTCGATGTCACCAAATCAACTGTTACATTAGCCTGGGAAAAACCACTCTACGATGGTGGTAGTCGACTGACAGGATATGTTCTCGAGGCTTGCAAAGCTGGCACGGAGAGATGGATGAAGGTTGTCACCTTAAAACCCACAATACTGGAGCACACTGTTATTTCCTTAAATGAAGGTGAACAGTACTCCTTTAGAGTAAGGGCTCAAAATGAGAAAGGTGTGTCAGAACCAAGAGAGATCGTCACCCCTGTAACTGTGCAAGACCTTAGAGGTATGTACCAAGTCGCCAAAATAGCAATGAAAGCAAACTTTTTAAATTTAGAATTTGTGATATTTTATTAGAAATAATGCCTAAGAAAAACAGAAATAATACTTAAAAATAAATATCTAATTTTTTCTCACAGTGTTGCCAACAATTGACCTTTCTACAATGCCTCAGAAGATCATCCATGTCCCAGCTGGCAGACCAATAGAACTGGTGATACCTATTGCAGGCCGCCCACCTCCCACTGCTTCTTGGTTCTTTGCTGGCTCTAGACTAAGAGAATCAGAGCGTATCACTGTTGAAACTCATACTAAAGTCACTAAATTAACCATCCGTGAAACCACTATCAGAGATACTGGTGAATATACACTTGAATTGAAGAACGTAACTGGAACTACTTCAGAGACCATTAAAGTTATTATTCTTGGTAAGGATGAATGACACCAATGCCAGCTGGTGTTCAGTCACCAATTTTGATTTAAAGTAAAAACTAATTTTCTAATTTTTTTATTTTTAACAGACAAGCCAGGTCCACCAACTGGACCCATCAAGGTTGATGATATTGATGCTACTTCAGTCATCATTTCATGGGAACCACCAGAATTGGATGGTGGTGCTCCTTTGAGTGGCTATGTGGTAGAACAACGAGATGCTCATCGTCCAGGATGGCTCCCAGTGTCTGAATCTGTGACAAGACCAACATTTAAGTTCACCAGGCTCACTGAAGGAAATGAATATGTATTCCGCGTGGCTGCAACAAACCGCTTTGGAATTGGCTCTTACTTGCAGTCTGAGGTCATAGAATGCCGTAGCAGCATCAGTAAGTCCTTCCACTATTCACCCTACTTTTGATTCTAAAAATTCATAAGAAAGACTTGTTTTTTTTTAGGGGAGGGGTCATTCCTAGCAATGCTCAGAGTTGTTCAACATGGTTCCATAAAGCGGTGGGAGGGTGAACAAGGCAGTACTGGAACTCAAATCCAGAACTTCACACATGCAAAGCATGTGCTCAGTCACTTGGTCTACATCCCTTGCTCAGGTCTTGTTTTTAAGGTCTATAAATTTTTTGTGGAAGTTCCTTTTTTTAATTAAAATTAAATAAGAGGAACAAGTTACAAAGGGAAGGAAGAGAGAAAGGAATGAGGAAGGTAGAGAAGGATGAAGGTATATGTGAAGGGAAAATAATAGTTGTTCAATAAATGTTTATAGAAATGAAGAAAAATGAGGAACAGCAAAAAATGCAAACAGGAAAATAGTCAAAAGAGGCATATGTACTTCTAAAAAACAGTCACATTTATGAAAATACACAAGTCCTCATTTGTTGCTCATATTGCCATTGTGTTTACCTCTGTCTTGCTGCAGATATTCCTGGACCTCCAGAAACATTGCAGATATTTGATGTCTCTCGTGATGGCATGACACTTACTTGGTATCCACCTGAAGATGATGGTGGCTCTCAAGTGACTGGATATATCGTGGAGCGCAAAGAAGTGAGAGCAGAGCGGTGGGTCCGTGTCAATAAAGTTGCAGTGACAATGACACGTTACCGGTCTACTGGACTTACTGAAGGTTTAGAGTATGAACATCGCGTCACAGCCATTAATGCACGAGGAACTGGAAAACCAAGTCGTCCTTCTAAGCCAATTGTTGCCATGGATCCAATTGGTAAGCATTTTTTCTATGAGTTAAGTTTTTTGATGAAAAATTTAATTAATAAAATTCACCCTTCTTAAACCTACATTTCTATAAGTTCGGAGATGGGCTGTTTTTTAACTAAACTCACAAAGGAAATATGTAGTATATTGATCATGCCAAAAAGTTCACATATATCATAATCCCATTTTGACTCCAGCTTATCTTCCCACTTCAGTTTACTACAGATTTTGGTATATAAATTTTAATATTGTTCTCTTATCTATTTCCTTCTCTTCAAAATAGGACTCATACTATATTCCCCATCATAGTTTAATACTTAAAACAGTATTACTGAAAGCACTTTAAAAACTGTTTGTAAGCTAAGGGAGTAGTAATAACTTTGAAATTTTAAAAATGAATAACTAAGGGGCCAGAGAGATAGCACAGTGGTAGGGCATTTGCCTTGCATGCTGACAACCCAGGACAGATCTCGGTTCAATCCCTGGCATCCCATATGATCTCCTAGACCTACCAAGAGTGACTTCTGAGTGCAGAGCCATGAGTATTCCCTGAACACTGCCAAGTGTGCACCCCCCCCCAAAAAAAACCCAACAAAATAATTAAGGGACCTGGAGAGAGAGTACAGCAGGTAGGGTTTTGCCGTGCATGTGGTCCATCCAAGTTCAATCCTAATCACCTTCTATGAACCCTTGGTTCCTACAAAGAGTGGCTACAAAGAGACAGGAGTAAGCCCTGAGTACCACTGCATGTGGTTGACAAACCAAAAATTAAATTAAAAAATTTTTAATGTTTTTTTTTTTGGATCACACCTGGCAGCACTGGGGGCTACTCTTTGCTCTATGCTCAGAATTGCTCCTGGCAGGCTCGGGGGACCATATGGGATACCAGGATTCGAACCAATAACCTTCTGTATGAAAGGCAAATGCCCTACCTACATGCTATCTCTCTGGCCCCTGAAAATTAAATAAATTTTTAACAAACAATTCAGTACAAAGGAGAAACAAATTTTCACATTTTTATTAATAAAAATGCAAATTCCATAAAACAAAAATATTCTAATTCTAATAGTCCATGTTTCTACAATTCACTAATTTTTATTAAGTAACACTGTTGAGTTTCAACTTTGTAGCACCTTTAACAAGCAGATTATTATTTATTATTATTTCTAGCTCCACCAGGAAAGCCACAAAACCCAAGAGTTACTGATACAACAAGAACATCTGTCTCCCTTGCATGGAGTGTTCCAGAAGATGAAGGAGGATCTAAAGTCACAGGATACTTGATTGAAATGCAAAAAGTAGATCAACATGAATGGACCAAATGCAACACTACCCCCACTAAGATTCGGGAATATACTCTAACACATTTACCTCAGGGTGCCGAATACAGATTCCGTGTCTTAGCATGTAATGCTGGTGGACCTGGGGAGCCAGCTGAGGTGCCAGGAACTGTCAAAGTCACAGAAATGCTTGGTAAGACATGATCTTTAACACTCTAATTGTCTCAACATTTATTTTCCATGCTCTCCCTAAAATTCTTCCTTTTAGGGGCTGGGCGGTGGCGCTGAAGGTAAGGTGCCTGCCTTACCGCGCTAGCCATGGACGGACCGCGGTTCGATCCCCCGTGCCCCATATGGTCCCCCAGGTCAGGGACGACTTCTGAGCGCATAGCCAGGAGTAACCCCTGAGCGTCGCTGGGTGTGGCCCAAAAACCAAAAAAAAAAAAAAATTCTTCCTTTTAACTCAACCTTTCTTTCCCAGAATATCCTGATTATGAACTTGATGAAAGGTACCAGGAAGGTATTTCTGTGAGACAAGGTGGAGTCATCAGACTCACTATACCAATCAAAGGAAAACCATTCCCAATATGTAAATGGACCAAGGAAGGTCAAGATATTAGTAGGCGAGCCATGATTGCAACATCTGAAACACATACTGAGCTTGTGATCAAGGAAGCAGACAGAGATGATTCTGGTACTTACGATCTGGTTCTGGAAAACAAATGTGGCAAGAAGACTGTCTATATCAAGGTCAAGGTGATTGGAACCCCCAACACTCCAGAAGGCCCACTTGAATATGATGATATACAAGCTCGCTCTGTAAGGGTCAGTTGGAGACCCCCAGCTGATGATGGTGGTGCCGACATCTTGGGCTACATCCTGGAGAGACGAGAAGTGCCTAAGGCTGCCTGGTATACCATTGATTCCAGAGTCCGAGGTACATCTCTGGTAGTTAAAGGTCTCAAAGAAAATGTGGAATATCACTTCCGTGTTTCAGCAGAAAACCAGTTTGGTATAAGCAAACCATTGAAATCTGAGGAACCAGTTATACCCAAAACACCACTGAGTAAGTACTTTCAGCAATACAGTAGACATTCCTCTGGCTTACAAGATTCAGGACTATATTCTAAAACATGCATGTTTTCCACTTATATTCCTAGATCCTCCAGAGCCTCCAAGTAATCCTCCAGAAGTACTTGATGTGACCAAGAGTTCTGTGAGCCTATCTTGGTCCCGGCCCAAAGATGATGGTGGTTCCCGAGTTACTGGATATTACATTGAACGCAAGGAGACATCAACTGACAAGTGGGTTCGACACAACAAGACTCAGATAACAACCACAATGTATACTGTCACCGGGCTTGTTCCTGATGCTGAGTATCAGTTCCGTATCATTGCACAGAATGATGTTGGCCTCAGTGAGACAAGCCCTGCTTCTGAACCAGTTGTCTGCAAAGATCCATTTGGTAAGAAAAAAGTCTCAAAGGGGATAAAAATGAATCTGATCCTTTTTTTCCTTTTTTCATGTCAGCAGTTAAACCTATTATTTATTCAAGTTTCTTAAAATATTTCAGATAAACCAAGCCAACCTGGAGAACTTGAGATTCTCTCAATATCCAAAGATAGCATCACTTTACAGTGGGAGAAACCTGAATGTGATGGTGGCAAAGAAATCCTTGGCTACTGGGTTGAGTACAGGCAATCTGGAGACAGTGCTTGGAAGAAGAGCAATAAAGAACGTATCAAGGACAGACAGTTCACAATAGGAGGCTTGTTGGAAGCAACTGAATATGAATTTAGGGTTTTTGCTGAGAATGAAACTGGACTTAGTAGACCTAGAAGAACAGCAATGTCTATAAAGACTAAGCTAACATGTGAGTAACCCTTATTTCTCTGCTTATAATTTACAAAAAAGCAACAAATTAAGGTCAGCTCTTCCTCTGTATTAATTAAATATCCAAAAAACTTTATTGAAGAGAACACATTTGAAAGAATCACTCATTTTAGCACACTCATGATCACACAAAAGTAGTGAGTGTGCTCACTTCAAAGTCATTCCAAGCACATGACCTCTACAGATGTTAGGGACAAATTAACTGAACACATTCAAGAGTTGTTTCTTCCCTGAATGCAATAGGTACAGCCTGCAGAGCCAACAAATGTATCCACTTCAGAAAAACTAAGAAAATGCACCAATTTATCGAGAAAGTTTAGTTTCCTAAAACCCTGTGTGTACTAGTAATTCCTCTCAGTCATTTATAAAGAAATACATTATAATGTGAGCATATGCTTGTGGAATCACTATGTCCAATCTGACAGAAAAATCACTATGAAGAGTTTTTTAAACCACTCATGTTAGGGTCAGAGCAATAATATAGCAGGAAAGGTGTTTGCCTTGCATGCTGCTGATCCAGATCTGACATCCTGTATGGTCCCCCAAGAACTGTCAGGAGTAACTCCTGAGTGCAAAGTCAAAGTCAGGAGTAACCTCTGAATATTGCCAGGTATGGCCCAAAAACTAAAAAAAAAAAAAAAAAAAAAGAACAATTTTAAAAATCACTTATGTAAATGAAGGTATCCATAAAGTACAAGTCAGTAAGATGAATTAATTTTTTGACATACAAGGCATAAGATAATGGATTCTAAGATTATAATAATGAACTTAATATTAACTTTCATATCCTTCAGCTGGAGAGGCCCCAGGAGTACGCAAAGAGATGCAGGATGTTACTACCAAATTAGGTGAAGCTGCTCAACTCTCGTGCCAGATTGTTGGAAGGCCTCTTCCTGACATTAAATGGTACCGATTTGGTAAGGAGCTTGTACAAAGCCGGAAGTACAAAATGTCTTCAGATGGACGTACACATACATTAACAATAATGACAGAAGAACAAGAAGATGAAGGTGTCTACACCTGCATGGCTACCAATGAAGTTGGAGAAGTAGAAACCAGTAGTAAGCTGCTTCTGCAAGCAACACCACAGTTCCATCCCGGTTACCCACTGAAAGAGAAATACTATGGTGCTGTGGGTTCAACACTTCGACTTCATGTTATGTACATTGGTCGTCCAGTACCTTCCATAACTTGGTTCCATGGCCAGAAACCTTTGCAGAACTCAGAAAACATTACTATTGAAAACACTGAACACTATACACACCTTGTCATGAAGAATGTCCAACGCAAAACACATGCTGGGAAATACAAAGTTCAGCTCAGCAACATTCATGGAACAGTTGATGCCACACTTGATGTAGAAATACAAGGTATTTTTTCCATTGGTTTACAATGCTTTTTTTACTTCCAAAGTTCCAAAGTTGCAGTTTACTTCTAAAGAAAAATCATCTTGGGGCACATTCTAAAAACTATTACTGTGTTTTCTTCCAACAGATAAACCAGACAAACCCACCGGACCTATTGTGATTGAAGCTCTATTGAAGAACTCTGTGGTGATAAGCTGGAAACCACCTGAAGATGATGGTGGTTCCTGGATCACCAACTATGTGGTGGAGAAGTGTGAGGCCAAGGAAGGAGCTGAATGGCAATTGGTGTCTTCAGCCATTTCTGTGACAACCTGTAGAATTGTGAACCTCACAGAAAACGCTGGTTATTATTTCCGGGTGTCAGCTCAGAACACGTTCGGCATCAGTGACCCTCTAGAGGTCAGCTCAGTTGTCATCATTAAGAGTCCATTTGGTGAGTACAACCTTGTATACAATTTCTGTCATTTCCATATGAAAAATTCTATCTTAATATAAAATATTTTGAAAGAAGTAAATTTTGAAAGAAAATAGTAGTGAGTCAGAGAAAGTACTTATATCCTTTATGTACTTTAAATAGAAATTTACTTACATAAAGGGCATCAATATATGCTGTACCTTCTCCTTTGAAAAGTAACTATGTTTTAACAAGTTTCTTAGCAGAAATTAAATCACTTCTTTTCTTCTGGAATCACACCTCTTAAATACAACTTTAAAATCATTACACTTTTATAAAATATAATTTTAATAAGATTGTTTACTTTGCCTCATGACTCAAAACTTTCCTATATATATTTTTTAAACAGAAAAACCAAATGCTCCTGGCAAACCCACTATTACTGCTCTCACAAAAGATTCTTGTGTTGTGGCTTGGAAGCCACCTGCTAGTGATGGAGGTGCAAAGATTAGAAATTACTACCTTGAGAAGCGTGAGAAGAAGCAGAATAAGTGGATTTCTGTGACAACAGAAGAAATTCGAGAAACTGTCTTTTCAGTGCAAAACCTTATTGAAGGTCTTGAATATGAGTTCCGTGTGAAATGTGAAAACCTAGGTGGAGAAAGCGAATGGAGTGAAATATCAGAACCTGTCACTCCCAAATCTGATGTCCCAATTCAGGCTCCACACTTTAAAGAGGAACTGAGAAATCTCAATGTCAGATATCAGAGCAATGCTACCTTGGTCTGCAAAGTGACCGGTCATCCGAAACCTGTGGTGAAATGGTACAGACAAGGCAAAGAAATAATTGCAGATGGATTGAAGTACAGGATTCAAGAATTTAAGGGTGGCTATCACCAACTCATCATTGCAAGTGTCACAGATGATGATGCCACTGTTTACCAAGTCAGAGCTACCAATCAAGGGGGATCTGTGTCTGGCACTGCCTCCTTGGATGTGGAAGGTATGAACAATTCAGTAAAAAGCAGTTGAGTACTGTATGAACATTATTCATTGGGGGTGGTGAGTGTTCTCCTTAGACAATATGGCTAAATTATGCTCTTTCTTCTTTTATTCTGATACAGTTCCAGCTAAAATACACTTGCCTAAAACTCTTGAAGGCATGGGAGCAGTTCATGCCCTCCGAGGGGAGGTGATCAGCATCAAGATTCCTTTTAGTGGTAAACCAGATCCTGTGATTACCTGGCAGAAAGGACAAGATCTCATTGACAATAATGGTCACTACCAAGTCATTGTTACAAGATCCTTTACATCACTTGTTTTCCCCAATGGAGTGGAAAGAAAAGATGCTGGTTTCTATGTGGTCTGTGCTAAAAACAGGTTTGGAATCGATCAGAAGACAGTTGAACTGGATGTGGCTGATGTTCCTGACCCACCCAGAGGAGTCAAAGTTAGTGATGTCTCGCGAGATTCTGTTAACTTAACATGGACTGAGCCAGCTTCTGACGGTGGCAGCAAAATCACCAACTATATCGTTGAAAAGTGTGCGACTACCGCCGAAAGATGGCTCCGTGTAGGACAGGCCCGAGAAACACGTTATACTGTGATCAACTTATTTGGAAAAACAAGTTATCAATTCCGTGTAATAGCTGAAAATAAGTTTGGCCTGAGCAAGCCTTCAGAGCCTTCAGAACCAACCATAACTAAAGAAGATAAGGCCAGGTCTATGAACTATGATGAAGAAGTCGATGAAACCAGAGAAGTTTCCATGACTAAAGCATCTCATTCTTCAACTAAGGAACTCTATGAGAAATATATGATTGCTGAGGATCTTGGGCGTGGCCAGTTTGGAATTGTCCACCGGTGTGTTGAAACATCCTCCAAGAAGACATACATGGCCAAATTTGTTAAGGTCAAAGGAACTGATCAAGTTTTGGTAAAGAAGGAAATTTCTATTCTAAACATTTCCAGACACAGAAACCTTTTATATCTGCATGAATCATTTGAAAGTATGGAAGAACTGGTTATGATTTTTGAGTTCATATCAGGACTTGACATATTTGAACGAATTAACACCAGTGCTTTTGAACTCAATGAAAGAGAAATTGTAAGTTATGTCCGCCAGGTCTGCGAAGCACTTGAGTTCTTACATAGTCGTAATATTGGAAATTTTGACATTAGACCAGAAAATATAATTTACCAAACAAGAAGAAGCTCTCTAATTAAAATCATAGAATTTGGTCAGGCCCGTCAACTGAAGCCAGGAGACAACTTTAGGCTTCTGTTTACTGCCCCTGAATACTATGCCCCTGAAGTCCACCAGCATGATGTTGTCAGCACAGCCACAGATATGTGGTCACTTGGAACCCTGGTCTATGTGCTATTGAGTGGTATCAATCCATTCCTGGCTGAAACAAATCAACAAATGATTGAGAATATCATAAATGCTGAATATACTTTTGATGAAGAAGCATTCAAAGACATTAGTCTGGAAGCCATGGATTTTGTGGACAGGCTATTAGTAAAAGACAGAAAATCTCGCATGACAGCCTCTGAGGCACTCCAGCACCCATGGCTGAAGCAAAAGATAGAAAAAGTCAGTACTAAAGTTATTAGGACCCTGAAACACCGACGCTACTACCACACCTTAATCAAGAAAGATCTCAACATGGTAGTATCAGCTGCCAGGATCTCCTGTGGTGGAGCAATTCGATCTCAAAAGGGAGTGAGTGTGGCTAAAGTTAAAGTAGCATCCATTGAAATAGGCCCTGTTTCTGGGCAGATAATGCATGCAGTTGGCGAAGAAGGAGGATATGCCAAATATGTATGCCACATTGAAAATTATGATCAGTCTACTCAAGTTACCTGGTACTTTGGTGTCAGACAGCTGGAGAACAGTGAGAAATATGAAATTACCTATGAAGATGGTGTGGCCACCATGTACGTTAAAGATATCACCAAATTTGATGATGGCACCTATAGATGCAAAGTAGTCAACGACTATGGTGAAGACAGTTCCTATGCAGAGCTATTTGTCAAAGGGGTGAGAGAAGTTTATGACTATTATTGCCGCAGAACCACAAGGAAAGTTAAACGCAGAACAGATACTATGAGACTCCTGGAAAGACCACCAGAATTTACCCTACCTCTCTACAACAAGACAGCTTATGTGGGTGAAAATGTCCGGTTTGGGGTCACTATCACTGTCCACCCAGAGCCACGTGTAACGTGGTATAAGTCAGGTCAGAAAATTAAACCAAGTGAAGAGGATAAGAAGTACACTTTTGAGACTGACAAGGGACTTTACCAATTAACAATCAACAGTGTGACCACAGATGATGATGCTGAGTACACTGTTGTAGCGAAAAATAAATATGGTGAAGACAGCTGTAAAGCAAAACTGACTGTAACACCCCACCCACCTCCAACAGATACAACCCTTAGACCCATGTTCAAACGCCTGCTGGCAAATGCAGAGTGTCAAGAAGGTCAAAGTGTCTGCTTTGAGATCAGAGTGTCTGGCATCCCTGCACCAACATTGAAATGGGAGAAAGATGGCCAGCCACTGTCCCTTGCACCAAACATCGAAATTATCCATGAAGGCCTGGATTATTATGCTTTGCACATCAGAGACACTTTGCCTGAAGACACAGGTTATTATAGGGTCACAGCCACCAACACAGCTGGATCCACCAGCTGCCAAGCTCATCTGCAAGTGGAACGCCTCAGGTATGTCAAACAAGAGTACAAGACTAAGGAAGAACGTGAACGGCATGTCCAAAAGCAAATTGACAAGACACTGCGGATGGCTGAGATTTTGTCTGGAAAAGAAACTGTGCCACTGACACAGGTTGCCCAAGAGGCTCTGAGAGAAGCTGCCATCCTTTACAAGCCAGCTGTAACCACCAAGACTGTGAAAGGAGAATTCCGACTTCAGACAGAAGAGAAGAAAGAAGAGCGGAAACTTCGCATGCCTTATGAGGTCCCAGAGCCACGGAAACACAAAACCAGCACCATAGAAGAAAACCAGCACATTAAACAATTTGTGCCTATGTCTGACATGAAGTGGTATCAAAAGATCCGGGACCAATTTGAGATGCCTGGGAAAATCGACCGAGTTGTACAGAAGAGACCCAAGCGCATCCGCCTCTCTAGGTGGGAACAGTTCTACGTAATGCCCCTTCCCCGCATCACAGACCAATACAGACCCAAGTGGCGCATTCCCAAGCTGTCCCAGGACGACCTGGAAATGGTGAGGCCAGCACGTCGTCGGACGCCTTCTCCGGACTATGACTTTTACTACAAGCCTCGAAGACGTTCTCTGGGGGATGTATCGGATGAAGAGTTGCTCCTTCCCATCGATGACTACCTAGCTATGAAAAGGACAGAGGAGGAAAGGCTTCGACTGGAAGAAGAGCTTGAATTAGGCTTTTCCGCTTCACCCCCAAGCCGCAGCCCTCCACGTTTTGAGCTCTCCAGTCTGCGCTACTCCTCACCTCAAGCTCACGTCCAGGTGGAGGAATCAAGAAAAGGCTTCAGATATTCCAGCTATCAGGTGCCCACCAAAGAGGAGACAAGCACGAGTTATGCAGAACTGAGGGAAAGGCATGCCCGGGCCTCCTACCGGCAACCCAAACAACGGCAGAGGATCATGGCAGAGCGGGAGGATGAGGAGCTGCTCCGTCCAGTCACTACCACCCAGCGCCTGGCTGAGTACAGAAGTGAGCTAGACCACATGTCAAAAGAGAAGTCACAAAAGAAATCAAGAAGGCAGAAGCAAGTGACAGAAATCACTGAGATTGAGGAAGAATATGAAATCTCCAAACGTGCTCAGAGATCCTCTTCCTCCTCCGTGTCAAGGCTGCTGCGTCGCAGAAGGTCCTTGTCCCCATCCTACATAGAGGTCATGAGGCCATCGGCTGAGCTTATCCGCTCACGTCCACTGCCAGCCGAGGACTATGAAGATGACGCAGAAAGAAGGTCTCCCACGCCCGAGAGAACCCGTCCACGCTCTCCCAGCCCTGTGTCCAGTGAGAGGTCTCTCTCCAGATTCGAGAGGGCTGCTAGGTTTGATATCTTCTCCAGGTATGAGTCCATGAAAGCTGCCTTAAAGACCCAGAAGACATCAGAGAGGTCCTATGAAGTGCTGAGTCAGCAGCCATTTACACTGGACCATGCCCCTCGAATCACCCTGAGGATGCGTTCCCACAGGGTTCCCTGTGGCCAAAATACTCGCTTTATCTTAAATGTTCAGTCTAAGCCAACTGGGGAGGTCAAATGGTACCACAATGGCGTTGAACTCCAAGAGAGCAGTAAGATTCGTTACACCAATATGAGCGGAGTCTTAACCCTGGAAATTCAGGACTGTCAGAGTGAAGACAGCGGGACATACAGGGCAGTGTGCACCAACTACAAAGGTGAAGCATCTGACTATGCAACCCTGGATGTGACTGGAGGTGATTACACCACCTATGCCTCCCGGCGGAAAGATGAAGAAGTTCCCCGGTCTGTCTTCCCAGAGCTGACCAAGACAGAGGCCTATGCAGTTTCCTCATTCAAGAGGACATCTGAGATGGAAGCAGCCTCTTCAGTTAGGGAAGTGAAATCACAAATGACAGAGACTAGAGAGAGTCTCTCTTCATATGAACACTACGCATCTGCAGAAATGAAAAGTGCTGCCCGAGAGGAGAAATCCCTGGAAGAGAAATCACACAGAAAGATCAAGACAACTTTGGAAGCAAGAATTCTAACAAAGCCCAGGTCCATAACTGTCCGTGAAGGCGAGTCTGCAAGGTTTTCTTGTGATACTGATGGTGAGCCTATACCAACTGTCACCTGGCTGCATGGGGGACAGGAAATAAGTACTTCTGCCCAACACCAAGTGACCACTACCAAGTATAAGTCAACCTTTGAGATCTCCTCAGTCCAGGCTTCTGATGAGGGCAGTTACAGTGTGGTGGTAGAAAACAGTGAAGGCAAGCAAGAAGCACAATTCACCCTGACAATTCAAAAGACCAAGGCCACTGAAAAAGCAGTGACATCGCCACCCAGAGTCAAATCCCCAGAGCCTGGAGTCAAATCCCCAGAGTCTCGGGTCAAATCCCCAGAGCCTCGGGTCAAATCCCCAGAAGTAGTTAAGTCTCCAAAACGAGTAAAATCCCCAGAACCAGTGACTTCTCCCCCAAAAGCAGTATCACCCACAGAGACAAAACCCACCCCCACAGAGAAGGTGCAACAACTACCAGCCTCTGCCCCGCCCAAAATAACTCAGTCCTTGAAAGCTGAAGCTTCCAGAGATATCGCGAAGCTAAGCTGTGCAGTAGAAAGCAGTGTGTTATGTGTCAAAGAGGTCTCCTGGTATAAGGATGGCAAGAAACTCAAGGAAAATGGGCATTTCCAATTTCATTATTCAGCAGATGGTACCTACGAGCTCAAAATCTCCAACCTCACTGAATCTGATTGCGGAGAATATGTCTGTGAGGTTTCTGGTGGTGGCGGTACTTCTAAAACTAACTTCCAGTTTACAGGACAAGCCTTTAAGAGTATCCAGGAGCAGGTTTCCAGCGTCTCAGAAACCAAGAAATCAACAGAGAAAACTGCTGAGTCAACAGAGACCAAGAAATCTGTTCAGAAAACAGGGGAATCAACAGAAACCAAAAAATCCGCTCAGAAATCTACTGAATCAACAGAAACCAAGAAAACAGAAACAAAAGTTCCTGAGTCAATTTCCTCCAAACCAGTAATTGTTACTGGGTTGCAGGATACAACTGTCTCTTCAGATAATGTTGCTAAATTTTCCATTAAAGCTACCGGAGAACCCAAGCCAACTGTCAGTTGGAGCAAGGATGGCAAGGTAAGCGTCTCTTAGATATGTCTTAATTTTATCTTTTCTCCTCATCCCCTCTTCCAAAGAAAGTTTAAGATTATGTTGTCTTGGGGGTCGGGAGATAGCATGGACATCGGTTTGAATCCCGGTGCCCCATATGGTCCCCCGTGCCTGCCAGGAGCAATTTCTGAGCATGGAGCCAGGAGTAACCCCTGAGCACTGCCGGGTGTGACCCCCCCCCCCAAAAAAAAGATTATGTTGTCTTAAAATTCCAATCACTTGCATATTACAGGCTATAACACAAGGAGGTAAATATAAGCTCTCTGAAGACAAAGGAGAATTTTTTCTGGAAATTCTTAAGACTGATGCTTCTGATGATGGGCTTTATACTTGTACAATAACAAATACAGCTGGATCTGTGTCCTCGAGCTGCAAACTGACAATAAAAGGTAGGCTAGCTTTTGTTCTTACCAGCATTTTTCAGAAAATAGCACTGAAACATTCCTGCATGCTGTCTTCAATGCACAGATAACCATATACAAAGTATTAAAACTGTTTCAATTCCAGAAAACCCTTTGTTCACTGATGTACAAACACACATATACCAAGCTAGTGCATTCTTCTGTACTAGCATAGGAAGAATTAATTGGATCTGAGAGATAGTCAACTGGTAAGGCATTTGCCTTGTCTGTACCACATATGATCCACCAAATACTACCAAGAGTGAGTCCTGAATTCAGAGCCAGGAGTAAGCTCTGACTATCACTGGGTATGGGGATCCCCACCCCCAAAAAAAGTTCTGATTAGGTGCTTAATTTAATTGCCTTTCTACTTGTCAAAAGAACCAGTCCCTATTCCCAGAAATGTTTGAAAGATAAAGTAGGAAATGATATAAAGACATTCTGGAGTGCTTGACCACCTTGATGGTGACATGAGGTAACTGCATACCAAAACTATAAATGGGCTGGAAAAGAAAAACAATGGATAGAGGATTTGCCTTGCATGCAACTGCCCTGGTTTGATCTCCAGCATCCCATATGGTCCTTTGAATACCACCAGGAGAAATTCTTGGATTTCAGATCCAGGAGGAAGCCCTGGACACTGTTGGGTATGCACCCCCCACACAAATAATAAACATTGATATTATTGTTATGTACCTAAGCTATAATAGTTAACATTTAAAAAAAAGAACATTAGTGCCTGCCACATGCATAAGTCCCTAAGTATGTTAGCATAAAGAAATTAAATTCAGGGGCCAGAGGGATGTGCATCAGTCTAGGATGAACCATGATTCGATCTCCCAGAATCCCATATGGTCCCCCAAACCAGGAGTGATTTCTGAGTGCATAGCCTGAGTGTCACAAACAAAAAATTTAATTCAGAAAAATGATACTTTTCCTTAAACCATTGCTCTTGTTAATTTTTCAAAGCAATGAAAGAGCTGTATTAGTTTTCCCAATTAAAATTAGTTTGCTTTTAGGATTGGAGTGATAGTATACCAGGAGAGGTGCTTGTCTTGCATGGGGCCAACCCAAGTTCAGTCCCTAGCATCCCATATGGTGCCTAGAGTCCACAAGTAGTGATTTCTTAGTATAGAGTCAGGAGTAACCACAACTGGGTGTGTTCAAAACAACCAACATAAAAGTTATTTTAACTTATCTCATTCTTCTAAAATATAATTCACTTTTAACTAATTAAAATTTCCTGTCCCTGACTTTTCTATAATTTTTCACTTCTGTCATAAAATATCTTTTGTTTAATTCAAAGAATTATTACACTGATCTCAAAAATCACACATGACAATTTTCCAAGATCGGGACTGAAAAAAGTAGGTACTACCAACACAACAAAATTAAGTCAACATTTTTTCCTTGTTTGTTGTTTACTTGTGGAGATACAGAAGACAGGATAGGATCCCTTTCCAATTAAATTTTACCTTACAATTATTTCTCTTTGCAGTAAAAGAAACTGAGACACAGAAACTATCTACAGAAAAAATCTCTGACATTACATCTCAGAAGTTAGAAATTTCTCAAAAAGCCCTGAAGTCTGAAGAAATCAAGAAATCAGAAGCAACCTCCCTAGAAAAGTCTATTGTCCATGAGGAAATCACTAAAGCTTCACAAGCCTCTGAAGAAATTACAACTCATGCTGAGATTAAAGCCTCCTCTACCCAGATGAACATAAGTGATGGTCAGAAAGTGACCCTGAAAGCCGACATTGCTGGTGCCACTGAGGTGAAATGGGTCCTGAATGGAGTTGAACTGGCCAACTCTGAGGAGTACCGCTACGGTATTTCAGGCAGCAGTCACACCCTCACCATCAAACAGGCCAGTCGTAAAGACGAAGGAATCCTCACCTGTATGGGCAAAACCAGGGAAGGAGTAGTCAAGTGTCAGTATGATCTCACCTTGAGCAAAGAGGTCTCTGGAGCTCCTACCTTCCTTTCACAGCCCAGATCGCAAAATGTGAACGCAGGGCAGAATGTTCTCTTCACTTGTGAAATCAGTGGAGAACCATCTCCTGATGTTGAATGGTTTAAAGATAAGGTGCCGGTAAGTTCAATCATGCATGTGCTATGGCAGAACTGAAATAGCACATTTACTCCTAAAGAGCTCAAAAACATGTTTTCTTCATTTCAGATTTCTATTTCTTCAAATATTAATGTAAACCGTTCTAGAAACTTATACTCCCTTGAAATTCGAAATGCAACTGTAATGGACAGTGGGAAGTATACAATCAAGGCCAAAAATTTCCATGGCCAATGTTCAGCTACTGCTTCTCTAACTGTCCTTCGTAAGTATATCATTGCCATTTTCCTATTTTGCTTTAAGATTTTATGTTTGGGGCTTTGGGGGAGGTATTTGACTACTGGACATAGCACTGGACTGTAGAATATAAGCACTTGAATAGGGCTGGATGGTGATGGGATGAAGAGGCCTTTCTTTGCCGGCCCAGGCCAAGTGTCTACAACCCCCTTCAGCGGGCGGGTCTTCAGGTTCAGGATAGTGGCGGGGAGAAAACTCACAGGCAGTCAGGTTCCAAGAGACATCAGCTTTATTCAAGGCCCTAGCCACCACATGTGTGGCCTATAATCCTCACCCTATTTAAGCATGCTCTCTTCAGCTTGCCCTGATTTTTCCTCCATCTCTCTTACTGAATCTTTCTCCATCTCTTCTCCAAAATCCTCTCAATCCATCCTCCAAATTCTTTCTCTGCCCCTCAGGCAAACCTATTCATACCTCCCAAAGACCCTTCCCAGAATTGGGCAGGTCTTACCAGCAGGTAAAGTTATAAAGGAAGAATGGGAGATGGGGTAACACTGAACATTCTCAAAAAGGTTCATTAATTTTCATATATAAGAGGAGCAGGACACTTATGGATTCATTCTTAAGGTCCAAGTTTCTTTATAAATAAACAGAAATATGGATAAGTTAACTTTCAAAGCAAAGTTACTATCCTATTTATTTTCAGTATGAACAACATAGGAATTATTTTCTATGTAACTAATCAATTTTCTATTGGTGAGTCTAGCACTTGCATAATTAGTGCAAGCACTTAAGGATTTCTCAGAAACCTTGAGCTAGCTCTGAGTAAACATGTCTACAAATGTTTTGCTTTGATAGCAAATGGATTTTTATGTGTGTATTGCATGTTTTAAGTTTCCTGTTTCTTCACATGTCACCAATTAAGCAAATATCATCAATGTTCATTGTATGGATGCTATGTTCCACAGCTCTAGTTGAAGAACCTTCCCGAGAGGTAGTACTGAGGACAAGTGGTGACATGAGCTTGCAAGGAACCTTCTCCTCCCAGTCTGTCCAAATGTCTGCCTCTCAGCAGGAGGCTTCCTTCAGCTCTTTCAGTAGCACTAGTGCTAGCAGCATGACTGAAATGAAATTCGCAAGCATGTCTGCTCAAAGCATATCTTCCATGCAAGAATCCTTTGTAGAAATGAGTTCCAGCAGTTTCATGGGAAAATCTAGTATGACACAGCTGGAAAGCTCAACAAGTGAAATGCTCAAAGCAGGCATAAGAGGTAAGCAATAATATCACTGATAATGGTAGACAAGCCCAGAATTGTGGTGCAATCTTTAGGACATAAAAAAAGTTAACATTCTATTTTAATTTTATTATTTTAATTTATTGTTAATTAAATAATAATAAATTTTTATCATTTTATTTCTACTTATTTTTATTGATTCTAAAACTTCTTTTTTGCTGTTGTTCCATAAAGGAATGCCACCTAAGATTGAAGCTCTTCCCCCAGACATCAGCATTGAAGAAGGCAAAGTTTTAACAGTAGCCTGTGCTTTTACGGGGGAACCTACCCCTGAAGTAACATGGTCCTGTGGTGGAAGAAAAATTGAAAATCAAGAACAACAAGGAAGATTCCATATTGAAAATACAGATGACTTGACAACTCTAATCATCATGGACGTACAGAAACAAGATGGTGGACTTTATACCCTAACTTTAGGGAATGATTTTGGATCTGACTCTGCTACTGTGAATATAACCATTCGTTCCAATTAAGAGGGCCTGTGCTCTCACACACATACCAGACTGACACTTAACCTTTCACAAATGATCCACATGGACTAATCTTTCTTGATCTGTAAATATTTTTAAAGTAGTTTTATATCAATCAAAATGAGTCACAGTTCAAATATATGCCTTCCAATCTTTTCTTAATTATTGACCTAAAATATTATACATTTTCTAATGACATGTACATACTGTATATAGCCGGATTAACGGTTATAAAGTTTTGTACCATTATTTTATGACATTTACAATGTAACTTTTGAAACTGTTGGTAGGAGAAAGTTTCTTATGGAACGAATACCCTGCTCAATATTTAATCAATCTTTGTGCCTCAACATACTGTTGATGTCTAAGTATGCCTCAGTGGGTTGAGAAATTCCCCATTGAAGATGTCCTATCCACCTAAAAGATGAAGCTGTGCATATCACCTGATGTGTACACTGATACCTAATCAAATCAGAAATGTAAGGCATTGGTGATGTTTGTATTACCCTCCTTCAAGCAACACTTTAACGTCTTACATTATATCTGATCACGTCACACTCAAAATTTTCATGACATATGGAAACAGAGCAAAGTGTAACGGCCAACACTTTGTTCGCTCCTTTTACGCTGTCTCTGACCATAGAGAGTGCCTGGATAGCTTGGAAAAATAACATCGCCTGGCCATCCCTTCATGAAACCAAGCTATTCAAGTATTCCTATGCCAGAACAGTGTCAACTCTTGGGGGTCCCTAGGTGCAGCCAATGCTTTTGTGTGGTAGCTCTAAATTTAAATTACACCCGAAAATCTAGGGCAACTAAGCAAGGAGCCACAGCCAAAGAAAGCCTATAACAACAATACAACAACATACAGAAGCTGTTGTTAAACTAAAAACCAATTTACTGATTGCCCAGACTGTCAATTTGATGTAGTTCTTTTCATGCAGTTATAAATGTAATTGTTAGTTGTGATTATTGGACCTCCTTGAGATAGTAGTGACAAAATAAAGCAAGCTATCTGCACCTCAAAAATGTGTGGTCTTCTGTGAAATTCTGGGGTTGGGAAGGTATACATACACCTTTATGAATCACAGATAACATAAAGCAGGCCAGAGGGCTCTAGTATACAGGTGGTAATATGCTTCCCTTACATGCAGCCAACCCCATCATTGCATAAGGTTTCCTGAGGACAAAGCCAGGAATATCCCCTGAGAACTTCTGAGTATGGTTCAAAAGATAAAGAACTCAAGTTCAAATCATGTTCTTTCTCCATCCTAGAGATAGGTTCTCCCCCCCCTCTCTCTTTCCCACTCCACTCTCTCTTGCTCTTCTCTCTTTCTCCTGTCTTCCCTCTCTCCCTCTCCTTTCTCTCCACCCTGGATACTGGCCACATATCTTGAACACATTTCTCTTTCTCTCTGCTCTATCCCTTTCTCCCTCCCTCATGCTTGCTCGCTCTTATTCTCTGCCTTCATATTTATCTAAGTAACTTTTTTTAAATAAAATATTTTACTTCACTAAAAAAGAACAGCTTGAAAAAAATAAAAAAGAACAGCTTGGTCCAGAGGTAGTTTAACCTGCACCACAGAATAGGCTCCACCATGGAACATAGTGCAAATGCCAGTTCTTATGGCCTCTTCACTGGGCAGCACAGGCTCTGAGGCAGATAACAAGATGGCAAACAAGATGGCGTTCAACCAAGTAGATACTGAGATGCATGCATGGGGGGAGAGTGGCCAGAAGCCATAATTTTCAAAAACACCAAACATTCGTTATATTTTTTGATTTTGGGGCCACACTTGGTGGTGATCAGGGGTTACTTCTGGCTCTGCACCCAGAAATCGCTCCTGGCAGGCTCAGGGGACCACATGGGATACAGGGATTGAAACTGGGTCCAACCTGGGTTGTCAGCGTGCAAGGAAATGCTCTACTTTTGGGTGCTATCACTTGGGCCCTCGTTATATTTTCTTAAAACGAGAATGGCAGAATTGATGGAGGAATTCTGCAAAGTCATTCCCATTCTGACTCAACTGAAGGGTCATTTATACTGATGAGAATTCTGAAACAAATGTACTTCCTGTCGGTGCAGCTCAAAGCTCCTAAGATACAGTTTGGACCTAGAAAAAGGAAGGCCAATAAGCTGCCTAATGGAACTCTCTATCAAAGGTTTTACTGCTTGGCTCCAGTCCGCAGTTGCAGAACAAAGTCTGCAAAGGCAGACTCCTAGGGATGTCTTTCACAGGTACTCTGACAGGATCAACATGAACCTCGTTTCCAGTCTACCAGCCAGACTCCCTTCTCTCCCCTCTTCCAGGAATAGTACCCCCTACAGCAAGCTGGAAGGCAATTTCTTGAACCATACAGCCTCACCTCAAATATCTGATTAGACACATCCAGACTAATGAGCTTATCATACTAAATCTGTGAGCAATCTTCAGTATCCTCTGTGCCTTCTTTTGCTGAACGTAAGTCTCTAACCTTGGCTACATCAAAACCTAATAGAGGAATTATACATATGCACTCAAAACCTAGGATGTCAACATCAATCTCTATTGACTAAATAGCTATGAGCTCTCACTTAAGGAGGTTACCAAGCTCCATTGACTGATTCCCTCAACATCAGTGAATAACTAACAGCATCTATCTCATGGGCTGTTGTGAGGGTTAAACAAATGAACACATGGAAAACAGCTCAAGATTTTAATAGAAACATGCAGCCATTAGTTGGGATTGGGGCATGCAGCGTTGGGAATCAAATTTACAACCAACATTTAGCTTGTTATCTACTCCTTGAGCTCACTCCCCAGCTCTATGTAGAATTCAGAGCAGTGCCTTGCACTACACCAAGTCTAACACTCCTTATTAGTGATCACTATTCAGAACAATACAGCCTACAGATAAGCTCTTCATTTTTATTTTAATTCCACTTTCCCTTCAGTTTTTGGTGTAGTGACTGAGGTTGCATTTACTTAGCTGAGGAACTTGCGCTTGAATATGGTGTTTGCACACATACTTTTGGGGGTCAGACACTTTAGTAGTGATGTTCAAACACACTTGGTTGTGGTGGTTCAGGAACTTCACACTGTATATGGGTAGGGATTGTCCAGACATGTGAGATGGTGCCAGGGAATCTAACTTGTGACCTCATGCTTGAATGGCAGATATTTTGCAGCAGAGATATCCCCCTGCTCCCCAGAGACAGCATTTACAAGGGGACCTAGTATAGTGTGATAAGGACCTAGGGGGAAAAAATGGGTCCTCAGGTAGAGGATGAACTTCTAGCTTAATACCATATATATGTATATCTGAATATAATAATTGCAAAAGGACATTGCCAACTAATTCTTCGGCTCGCTAAACTAGACTACCCACTGGTATTATGGAAGTTTTCAAATTTCAGAGGCCTACCCCTAGAAATTCTGCAGTGATTGGTCTTGAGCATTCAGCTAAACATGCAGAAATTTATTTATTTTTGCTTGTTTTAGGACCGCATCTAGTAGTGCTTAGGACTTACTCCTGGAAGTGTTCAGAGGGCCATATGGGGTGCTGGAGATCAAATCCAAGTCAGTCCTGTGCAAAACAAGCACCCTACCCACAGTACTATATCTTGGGCCCCTAAATATTCATAAAGGTACACTGAACAGTTTCTAATGAGTGATCGAAGTGGTGTACCTTTGATCTAGTAAAATAAATACAACCACTTAATATTTACATATGCACTAAATCCACATTAAAAAGTACTAGCAAATAAAATTAGCATGACTAACTGCAGCACTAGAAAAAGTACCAAGGCCTTTTGTAAGGAAGGCCAAAGTTCCACTATTAAGTCAGATCCCAAGCCTACCTTTCACCACAGTTTATTATTTGCTTTAATTTTAGTCAATCTGATTTAGATATACAACAAACCAATTATCATGGTTTTAAACAATATTACCCTCTCTTTAACTTCCAAAACATGCTATACATAAATCCTTAGAGTGTGAGAAAACTTTGAAACATTTTCAACAACATGCATTGTTGACATGGCTCAGTTTTATTAATTTATAAAATCACTACAGTACTTTAAACAAGCAGAATTTTCATAGCAAAAATGAAAAGTACACCTTTTGGCATTAGGGAGAAAAAATTATTTTTTTAAAAAAATGTAACCACAAAATAAGTACATGTGTGTTTTAAAATGAGGCTATTTTTCTCTAGGAATAAAAATCCTACTCTAAATATGTTTCAAAGTTAAATATTGTAACTAACTAAATTGTACCTTAACTAGTTAGCTATGATGTTACTATGTATTTTCTATGATGTTACTATGCTGGAAAATAACTTCTATGAATTTCAATGTTTTCAATTTCACTTCTAGTTACACCTAGTTCACCCAAAAACTCTTATCAAAAGAATCATTCATTATTATAATGAGCAACAACAAAGATATTTAAAAGGCACACAATTGTAATTTAAAGCTAGAATTCCAGTTACAAATGCTGAATGAAACACAAATATTTGTTTTCTCTACTTCCAAATCCATCAAAGGATAGCACAAGAATAGTGAGGTTATCATTGTACCCTGATGAGAATAGTCCATTTAGAAAAGGCCAGAGGGGCAGGAAAAGTGGAGCAGCGGTAGGGCCTTTGCCTTGCACTTGGCTGACCTAGGACAGACCACAGATCTATCCCCTAGCATCCCACATGGCCCCCCAAGCCAGGAGCTATTTCTGAGGGCATAGCCAGGAGTAACCCTTGTGCATCATGGAGTGTGGTCCAAAAACCAATAATAATAATAATGATGATAAATACATTTTTAAAAGATCAGAAACAGCAAGTGCCAGTTAAGGAGGAAAAGAAACCCTCATTCACTAATGATGTAAATATAAACTGGCTCATTATTTTATGGAAAAGTCTGAAATTTGTCAGTTACAAATAGGGGAACAGAGCAATAGCACAATAGGTACAGTGTTTGCCTTGCATACAGCGAACCCTGGGTTCACTTCCTGGCATCCCATATGGTCCCCAGAGCTTGCCAGGAGTGATTTCTCAGCACAGAGCTAGGAGTAACCCGAGAGCCACCAGGTATGGCCCAAAAACCAAAAAGTTACAAATAGAACCACCAGTAGATCAATATTCCATTCCTAGACATCAACCTTAAGAACAGGAAAATCACTAATTTGAAAAGATGCAGACACACCTATGTCTATCGGGGCTGTTTACAACAGTCAGTATCTAAAACCAAACCATGTCCAATGGGAGCTGAATGGATAAGAAAATTTTGTAGTGTAAGAAATATTACTTTTTCTCCCTGCAACACCATTAGAACAGGAGAGTCTAATTCAGGAGACAAGTAATAGTGATTTCGATCATTGGTTCTATAAAAAGAAAACCAAAAACAATGCAAGGGGACAGAACACAACCAGAAACAACCCTACTATCGTATCTTGGCCTTTTGGCTAAGATCAAGTGCAGAAACAACCCTACATGCCATTCACAGAAATGAGTTGACTGTAGAGAAAGTTGAGTATAAGGCAGAGGTGGGGAACTTTTTCTCTGGCAATGGTACTTAGATATTTATTTATTTTTGTGGTTTTTGGGTCACACCCGGCAGTGCTCAGGGGTTACTCCTGGCTCCATGCTCAGAAATTGCTCCTGGCAGGCTCAGGGGACCATATGGGGCACCGGGATTCGAACCGATGACCTTTTGCATGAAAGGCAAACGCCTTACCTCCATGCTATCTCCCGGGCCCAGATATTTATAACATCATTCATGGCCCACACAATATAGGCAGACAGGCCACCAGCAACTGAGAGGCTGAGAAAAATACAGCCCAGTATGTACCAGGGCCAACCTACAGGATTTTGAAGACCTATATGGCCCAGAAATGGTAAAAAGAATTGCCCTTCATGGTAAGTAAAGAGTCCCCCAGACAGTGATGAGAGCTACTGGCACTATGGTGGTAGGGATGGGATGTTAATGATACAGCCTTAAAGTAAATTACAAACTCTGTAAGCAAATGTTACCTCAATGAATTACAAATATGTTTTCAAAATTCTCCTATCATAAAAAGAAATTCAATTTCTGGGATAAATAATTCAAGAGTAAGATAACTTTCGAATTGGAAGATGAATACTAAAACAACTAAGAGTAAAAAATGTACATCTCTGGGACACTAAGCTTGGAGTAACTACTTTTCATTTTAAGCTGTCTAGTACCATTTCTTTTTTAAAATCTTAGTCAAAAAGTTAATAACTTTAGTCTTAAAAAAAAGTCTCATTTTGGGGGCCCGGGAGATAGCATGGAGGTAAGCCGTTTGCCTTTCATGCAAAAGGTCATCAGTTCGAATCCCGGTGCCCCATATGGTTCCCCGTGCCTGCCAGGAGCAATTTCTGAGCATGGAGCCAGGAGTAACCCCTGAGCACTGCCGGGTGTGACCCAAAAACCAAAAAAAAAAAAAAAAGTCTCATTTTGAAGAGTTTAATTTTATAAATTCAGTAGGCTTTAAAGTCCTTGCTTGAGTACTAAAATCACATGGAAAAAAAGGCCTATTGGCTTACTTCATTTTTCTCACTCACAAAAACTTATCAAAAATGTTGTCCTGGAGTCTCTAGAAGAAACCAGGCCAGAACACTTCCACCAGAACATTTGTGACTACTAAGTTCAAAGGACAAACCGAGGGCTACTGAGATTGCAGAGGTGTGGAGCTTGTCTTATGTGCACTCAACTTGGTACCATCCACATAAAGTCCCCTGAGCACCATCAGAAGTGACCTGAGGGGCCGGAGAGGTGGCGCTAGAGGTATGGTGTCTGCCTCGCAAGCGCAAGAGTAGGACAGACCGAGGGTCGATTTCCCGGAGTCCCATATGGTCCCCCCAAGCCAGGAGCAATTTCTGAGCGCATAGCCAGGAGTAACCCCTGAGTGTCAAATGGGTGTGGCCCAAAAACCAAAGGAAAAAAAAAAGTGACCTGAGCACAGACCTAGAAGTAAGTCCTGCAAACAGCTGGGTGAGGCCCTAAAACAAAAACAAAATTTAAAAACATATTTAGAAAATGAACGTCATTTAATAAGTCTCCGTTGTGTCCAAATTTATATTATATGTGGTATTAGTACAAATCAAATAATATTAACCTATTAGCAATTACATTGCCTGAGATCTTATGATGATTTTCTAAAGGCACAGTGACAAAGCTTCTTCCTCAGTGCGAAGGCTCCATGGCAACTGTGAAAGGAAAGTGCTTCATCTCTTGTCTTGAAATTTAAGTTTAAACAGGAGTACTAAATGCAGGGGTTGCCCTGATTGAAGATAATACAATAATTCAATCTAATATATAACAAAATTCAAATGTAGTCCATTACAAAAGCCTCTCCTCTAAACCTCCTTCTTCATGGTGACCTGAGATTCCCAGCTTTTTTTTTAAACAAACAAACAAACAAACAAACAAACAAAGCAGGCATTAATTTTACTAAGATCACTAGAAGGTTAAGAGTAGATTCTCTAAATTTCTGAACATGATCTAGAACAAAGCATAAAAATAACTATAACTATGTATCAGAGGAAATTCTGACAAGGGTCTAGAGCAAATGCCAAGTAAGGATGAGGCTCTGATTTCAATCCCTTGCACTGCCTGGGCTCCAAGCACCTTGGGTCTCAATCACTGAATGATCTGGCCTTCGGATCTAAGGATCCCTGATCATTGCTTCGGAGGCCTTCCACAATGCTCCAAACAGCCATAGACAATCCTAATAAGTTAAATATTTAGAGGATTCTACTTATGATCATTTTTCTTACATTCAATTTTTTAATTCAGCAGTCATGCACACTTGAAAACACTCTTTCAAATGCAAAGTTCCCTCATACTATATATGGTTCTTCATGCTACCAACTCACTGCAAAACCTAGATAAAATTCGACTTACATTTAGACCCATTCAAAAAAAATTTCACAAGTATCTTGGTAGCAAAGAGAGAAAAGTGGCTACAATTCACAAAAGCCCAATCAGAGACTTCAGTAACTTGTTCAAAGCATTTGTTTGAAAGAGGGGAAAAATGATCCGGACTAGAAACAACTGCATTTATTTTTTTTTAAAATTTTTTACATAAAACTGTTCATGAACTCATCTTTTTTGATAAAGCAATGGAAATGGATTTATTTCCTATAAAGGTTTTTTTATTTTTTCATTACAAACCTACCGGTTCAAAAAGAACTACCAGGAAAATTCCCTATCAGTAGCACCTTGAGCTCCATGGTCTAATCATGGTTCAAGTTCCCACTATAAAGAAAATGAAATTCTAAAAAGCCAAAACTATGAATTTGCTCACTGTGAAATTACTACATTAATTCATTCTTTCCAAATTAGACATATGATGTATAGCATATGAACAGAAAAAAAGATTCCATTTCTTCTAGTCTAATAACATGTGCTATTAAAAAATTACAGATAATTTATAGGATTGGGGATGAGGCTCGAGATCACATGCCTGGCATGTGGAAACATGTGTGAGGTCCCTGGGTTCAATCCCTGGCACCACAAAAATGAAATAACATGAAACAAAAATCACAATTTTTAAGAAGCATTCAGTTTATCCAAATACATATTACTGTATGTAAATGGTTTACAGCCATTTTCAACTCAGGATTATAAATCTTAGTAAAATAAATACCGATTATTAACTAAAAAAATTCTCCACATGTGAAGTGAAATAGACCATACAATTCTGAGCTTGTAGGCAAAAACTGAAGTATGCCTCATTCGTATATTCATTAGGAGTCCCAAATATACAAACAAAATCGAAGTAAAAAAGGATACTATTAACACTTCATAAGACTAGACAGAATATCAATAGATGTAAAAAATACATTATGTGCTGAATTTAAATGCAAAAAACCATATATTTACTAAACATATGATTCATTTTAAAATACCAGACCAGTTTGCTTTAAAGTGCTCCTCATCCAAGACCTTGGACAAAACTGTCACTCATACTTACATTTCAAAAAAGAACAATAACCAAAAATGTTTACAAGGCAAACACTGGCAAAAAGGTATGGACAGACACTACCAAAAACAGGATTGATTCCTTAATAAGATGTAATGCATTCTCAAGTGACATAAAGTAGTTGCCTTGACAGGATCTTTTTTTTTTTTTTTTTTGTATAGCCATAAATTTAAAATGTCATCAGATCATCTAAAAGGCTGCAAAGAGTAATACCTTACAAGAGCAGCTTAATGTCTGTTTTAGGGGGTAAAAAAAAAGCATAAACTTCTCTTTCACTGAAAGTTCATAATTCTTAGATGTGAGTGCAGTCACCATACAACCTCTTCTCTAAAATAATGCAAACTATGGTGTACTACACGTCTTAAATTTAGAAGGTCATTCATTAAAGTTAGGATACAATCCATTTCGGGATGAACAGTTATAAATAAATACAAACTAAATACTTGAACTCAGCATTTGGTATTGGTAAGTCAGTAGTGTCAACTTCACATATGAAGGACAGTTTGGTTTTTGTCTCCTTTTATTTTGGAGAAACAACTAAACAAATAAAAACAAACCCTCAGAATGTGATGGTGTTTGGGGTCTGTCTCAATGATTGAAACAATGAAGTGTTTCCTCTTTGCTTAAAGGAATGCAATACAATCACCTCCAAGTTGCTCTTATGATTCAATTTTTGCTGGAGCAAAGTGACCATTTGGTCCATGGCACAAATCACAGACATCAGGCTTCTGCCAAACTGAAACCTTATTCATAAGATTTCATGTTTCTAAGCCACAATACATACTGACAAAGTTGTCAGTCTCTCAGATTTTTTTTGTTTAGAAAAATATCTACATCTGTTCCTTACGGATGGGATGTCAAAATGTTATATCATCTTAAAAAGAGAGAAAGAAAGAAAAAACAGAAGCACTTTCACACTGTGAAGTTATTAGGAAAATACTCTTGCAAATAAACTATATAAAGATAAAATACACTTCAAAGGTATGTGGACTGTTCTTCTGTTTGCTTTACAAGATTCTATAAAGTGCAGAGAAATCCTAAGGGAAACTACTCCCTCTAACAACAGTTTAATCACAGCAGCTTTTGCATAGCAATACTCTGAGGAAGTTGGACACTTCTATTTCCTCAGGAAGAGAAGGATGGAAGAGGATCTTCTGATTCTGACTTCTTTTTGGCCATAAGTCTGCTTTCTTCTGGAATGGCTGCTGATGCCAAATCTCCATTAAGTGTATTTCTTGAACAGTGAACAGGTCCTATAAGAAATTGATTAAAAGGGTAAACATCCCATCAATATTAACTATGGTCTTCTATCGTCTTCTGAGAAGGTCATTTTCAACTTCCTCTTCAGACATAGGAAATTCTTTTAGTTTCCTGCTGTTTTCTGAATTAACTAAACAGACAAAAGCCCAGTTTTTTTATCCACTGGCAGTCATCAAGAAAAACTCCAAAGGCCAGAGAGGTAGCTCAGGTGTCACAGCACTTACCCTGCAACCCTTGTTTGGTTGGTTACCAGCACTACAAGAGAATGAGACCCAAGCAAATAAACAAAGCAACAAAACAACAAACTTCAGGGTCCCCAAGGAAGATGAGGAAATTCTTCGTCTGAAGTAGAGATCCATTTTGTTCATTGTCCAAACTATGTACACTGTATACTGGCCAGTCAAAAGATGACTGTTGAGCTGAATTTAGTCTTCACTATGATGGCTTTTGCAGACAGGTCATTTTTTTTTTATTGACAGTAACTTCCCATTAGTGGACAACAAAACCCAGCTAGATCTAATAACTACTGGTAATGGAAGATCTAATAACTACTGTGGGCTAAAGAGATCACACCAAGGTTAAGGCGCAATCCTTTGAGTACAGCTGACCCATTTGATCCTAAGTATCAAGGGGCAGCCGGGAGGTTCCCAGACCTGTGCCTTCAGAGTAACCACTGAGAGGAAAAAACGATTCCCTGACCACAGCTTACAAGGTGACTCAGGTGACCCTCCTGCTTCCATCTAGAATGTGATTGACTATCCTGCACCAAATGAATGCAGCTGCTGCCACCGCTGTGCTTTCCTATACATACACTCTCTGTACTTGCCACTTATTACCATTAAATCCTTTCAATCTAACTAAAAACTAAAGTAACTGTTTCTATTAAGGAGAGCAATATTTGGTGTCAGAATGATAGTACAATGGGTAGGGCACTTGCCTTGCATGCAGCTGACCTGGGTACCATACCTGGTACCGCATCTGATGACCAGAGCCTGCCAAGGGTGATCTGAGCACAAAGCCAGGACCTTATCCCTGAGAACTCCTAGGTAAGTCCCAAAAGCAAACAACAACAACAACAAAATACTCAAGGATAAAAATATTCAACCCAAACTGGCAAGTATAAAATGCGTATTTTTTCAGGGAAAGCAAGAATACAAGTGCTTTTCAAAATTTCTTCTTCATCAACAAAGTGAAACACTCAAATTCAGCATAAACAGATGGATTCAAGGATGGACTTCTGATCTAGAGCCACAGAGAGTGCGCAAAGGAGAGGTATCCCGCACAACAAGATTCAACCCAAGCACTACCAGAAGCAACCATGGCACCAAGACATGTAATCCATATGAACCAATCAAAGACTTCTACCTAGCCTTTACTCACCAATTTAAAGACCTCCAGTAAAACTGAGAGAGATACCTCTATGTAAACGTACACAAATCTGCATGTATGCCTGAGTGTGAACACAAAAGCATGCCATTTTAAAATAATATAAATATAATTGGGAAATACTAATAAGACATACTCTCTTCGATATTTTAAATAATTCTTTTTTTTTTTAGTTCTTTTTTTTTTTTTTTTTTTTTGGTTTTTGGGCCACACCCGGTGACGCTCAGGGGTTACTCCTGGCTATTCGCTCAGAAGTGGCTCCTGGCAGGCACGGGGGACCATGTGGGGAACCGGGGGATCGAACCGCAGTCCGTCCTAGGCTAGCGCAGGCACCTTACCTCCAGCGCCACCCCTGGCCCCTTAAATAATTCTTTAAAAAAAATGAAAGACACAAGGTTAACTAAGAGAAAAGAGCTGGAGCTAGAACAATAGTACACCAGGTAGGACGCTTGTCTTCAACATGGTCAACCCAGGTTCAATCCCTAGTCCCTCATAGGATTCCTATGAGTGTGCTAGGAGAAGTGATCCCTGAGTGCAAAACCAAGAGTCAGTTCTGAGTGTTGCCAGATATGACTCAAAAACAAATTAAATAAAGAGGGGAAAAAAAGACAGCAGAAAATCCTGCTATAAATCCTACTCCATATATCAAAGCAGAGAGATGCTATCATCCAATCTAGTACTCCAGTGTTCTCATAGCCTTCTTGAACAATGTATTCAATGCTAACCTGCAATTTTTAGAAGGATTTGGGCAAATGAGACAATGTGGAAGAGCTGAAGTTTCAGTTGTATCAAAGAAAAAAATAAAGAAAAAAAGTGGTTAGCCTGAAATTTTTTTAATTTATTCTCATAAATAAAAATTATTCTCTTTCTAAAAGGAGAACAGCATGGGTCAGAGCAATAGCCCAGTGGATAGGGCATTTACCTTGCATATAGCTGACCCAGTTTCAATCCTCAGCACCCCATTAGGTCCCACAAGCCCACCAGAAGTAAGTCCTGAGTGTGGCCCATAAACCAGAAACATAAAGAGTGATACAGCATCCAGTGAAAAGTCCAAGGCAGCCTATAGAAATCTATCCTAGCCACACTTTAAAAGGGTCATGTATGGAGCCTAGGGATTTAGCTCAATGCTACTGTGCCTCTGTGGCATGCAGTTAAGGCCACAAGTCCAAGCCTTAACACCAGGCCACATCATTGAGAGCAAATGGGGTCATAACAACATTAGGATCCTCCAGTGCAGCAAACAACTATGCAACCTCTGACACTAAAGGCAAGGGTATGCAGCTGCAGGACATTACAGCAATGGTAACAAAGGTCACACACGAAAGGCAGCAATCAAAGTAAATAAGAACACACAGACTCTGACACTGGTAACACTTCCCCCACAGTCAGCCTCTTTAGTCTTCCCCTCATTTCCCATGCTCTTCCAACTCAAATTCATGTGACTCCTAAGTTTGTTTCTTCTTCCCCTTTCCATAGTACAAGCAAGGATTTCGATATTGCATTCAACAACAGGACTCTAGAATATGTAATTTACAAAGATACTCAGCATTTCTTTATTAAAGGTGTCTGAAAAGAGGACATCTGAGCTTCTGTGGACTATGTGCTGTTTGCCAAAATGAGATTAAGCTAAGGACTCAACCTAAGCAAAAAAATGAAGTGTCCAATGTCAGTATTCTTTTCTAGTAAATGCAAAGCCTCACAAGAATTTGGTTAAATAGCAGTCCTGCCCCACAGAGACAGACAGGAACATAAATAGAAAATGCACCTAACTTACTCTCTGGATCTTCAAGAGGAATATCATTACAAGTGTCTGTATCTGAGTAGGTTCTTCGGCGCCGCTGTGCAAGTCGATGAAGTGTGGACATTGGTTCTTTTGCAGAGTGACTAGTCCTGCAAATAAAAGGAGAAGCTTGATATTTATGAGGCCCTCAGCAAATGAAAAGCGTTCTCAACTTAATTTCACTGAATGAAAACAGGAACTATTTGTCCGCCCAGTGTATACTTTAACAATGTTCTGCTCTTTCAGGCTACAGGCAAGTTCAATCAGTTAGACTCTTCAGATAACCTTGAGATGATGGTGTCTGAGTTGAGCTACATAAAAGGGAATGCAGACTTAGGGGAGCAAATGAGACACTGGGCACTGAACCCAAGTCAGCCACATGCAAGGCAAACACCCTACTAACTGTGCTATAGCTCCGTCCCGTATTTTATTTTATTTTTTTTTTATGTTTTTGGGTCACTTCAGAAACGTTCAGGGCTGATTCCTGGCTTTGAGCTCAGAGGTCACTCCTGGCAAGTCAGAGAACCATATGGGGTTCTGGGGATTGAAGCAGAGTTGATCATGAGGCAAAGCAAGCTCCCTACCTAGCTCCTCTAAAAACACTATTTTAAAAATCAATTCAGGGGTTGCAGAAAGTTCAAAGGCCTGAAGTACACATCTTATATACAAAAGACCCCAAAATCAATCCATCAAACTAACATTGCCTGCCACTAACTCCCACATTGTTCCCCATAACACCACAGCCCCAGGCATTAGCACTGAACTGCTCTGCCCACACAGGTGGGCTAAGGATCACCAGAAGTGGCCCTAGACCCATAGAGCACTCATAGGCCCATAAGAACCCTCACTCCACCAAAAAGATCAGTGTATACAAAATAAATAAATAAATAATTGGAGGCTGGAGCAGTAGCGCAAGCGGTAGGGCATTTGCCTTGCATGCACTAACCTAAGACAGACTATGGTTCGATCACCTGGCATCCCATATTCTCCCCCAAGCCAGGTGTGAGCTCCTTTTTTTTAATTTTTGTTTTTGGGCCACACTCGTTGATGCTCAGGGGTTACTCCTGGCTATGTGCTTAGAATCGCTCCTGGCTTGGAGGGACCATATGGGATGCTGGGGGATTGAACCACAGTCTGTCTTAGGCTAGCGCTTGAAAGGCAGATGCCTTACCTCTAGAGCCACCGCTCTGGCCCTGTCAGGATCGATTTCTGAGTGCATAGCCAGGAGTAACCCCTGAGCGTCACCAGGTGTGGCCCAAAAGGCAAAAAAAAAAAAAAAAAAAAAAAAAAAAAAAAGGATCAGTATATGGGGTCTAGAAAGATAGTACAGTGGGTGACGTGCTTGACCTCCATGTAGATAACCTAGATAACCTGGGTTCATTTCCTGAATTCAGAGACTCTCCCATGTCCAGCAAGGAGTAAGCCCTGCACTTGCCTGGTATTCTCCCCTCCAAATAAATAAAAAGTATATCCACCCATGAATGTGACTCATTAAGTAGTCTGACTTAGTTCTCATAAAGAAATCCCTAGATATTCTGTCCTGGCTTGTGGAGGGCAAATAAGGAAATAGATATACCCAAAAATGAATGTGTTTACTTCCTTCCCCCATCATCTCCCTCCCAGTCATACACTCCCTAGTTGTGCTCCCTATACTAAAGTCCCCACCAGCATCACTCACTCCCCACCAAGGTTATGAGTCTGGAAAAACAACAGCGGTTCACCTAACTCTCAAGTCCAACCTGATCTTTGCCACCATATAGGACTCCAAGATTCATAGGGTGCAGACTGAGAGACCCCACAAACACCACCAGATAACATGTAAAATCCCCAGGCTCTAATAATGAATCATTGGTCCACTGGCTGAGAGCATTAGGAAGTCCCTGAACACAGTCTGTAAAGCCTATTATTATTAGCCATCACTTGGTATAAGTTCAAACATCTCACAAAGGTGGGATCAAGGGGCTGGAGTGCACACTTTGCATATAGGAGCTTTGAGTCAATCCTGGGCATTACTTGGTCCTCCAAGCACTATCAGGTGTAAGCTCCAGGTACTACTGGGTGTGGCCCCAAACACAAAAATGAATTGATTAATTTAAGATGTAACTAGCAATGTTCTTGCCTTGCTGATTAATGTGGTTACTTATTTTTTCTTTACTAACTATTTAATAGGGGCAGGCTCAGCATTAAGCACAATCGGAACTGACTCTGCAGCTGACATTCCATACTACTTTACATGAAAGGCTCAGAGAACTTCCCCAAGTAAGTTTATCTATAACTGAAGAAATTTGGACGAAAGAAAGGTTCTTTTACCTCTCAGAACTGCAAGAGCCAGGGTGACTGACAGAACGTTTCATCTAATTTAAAAAGAAAATAAAAATAAACATGTCAGGAAGAATAATTGAGCTATTATTATTATTATTACAAACACATATTTACTTAAAGGAAAAGATAACCAATCAAAACAACTTTTTTTCAGGCAGCACACTTAACACTCTCTCCTTAATAACTTGTCATTAGTGTATTTCTCAATACATATTCAAAATGGAATATTCACATTCAAAGAAATATTCTTTTCTCAATACTATAAAACAAACTTTAAGCATAAATATATAATATATAACTATAGATTTGTATAGAAGATATATATGAAATGTGAAAATAACATATTTATGAGGATTTAAAAAATTGCTACTTAAAGGAATACTTTAGCATTCCAGAAAATACTGTAATATATTCCTCACCCCCCCTTTTGGGGGCAATAACAGGACTTGCACAACGTAAGGCTTTACACATGCAAGGCATATGCACTTTCCCTGAGCCATATCTCCAGCCCTCTTCCTTTTAATAAAGGACTTTTTTTTAAAGAAATGTCTTTTTTTCTAAAAAAGAAAAAAAAGAGTATACAAGGAGACTTCTCTTTATCACTCATTATTCAGAGAACTATTATTACATAAAAGTTCAAAAATAAGATTTAAGTGGATGTCAATACCAATTAATTGAGTCTTTAAAGTACCCAGAATTCTAAATTTAATGCAAAACCTATCCTAAAAAAAGCTCACAAAACATACATTAAAAATATTTTAAAATGGGCCCGGAGAGATAGCACAGCACCATTTGCCTTGCAAGCAGCCGATCCAGGACCAAACGTAGTTGGTTCGAATCCCAGTGTCCCATATGGTGCCCCTGTCAGGAGCTATTTCTGAGCAGATAGTCAGGAGTAACCCCTGAGCACTGCCGGGTGTGGCCCAAAAAACAAAAATAAATTAATAAATAAATAAATAACTGTTTAAGCAAAACCATGTAAACTAAACAACTTTAAAGATTCACCTACTCCAACAGAAAAATAGGAGGACTATGTTTCAAAACTGATTATTTCATTGTTAGGCAAGCAGAAAAATTAAGTCTAGCTGATGACTAAAGAGGTTTACTTTTTTTCCTCCTGGTTTTAGGCCACACACAGAAGTGCTTAGGTGCAACTCCCAGCTTAGTACTCAGGGGACCATTCTGTTACCAGGTACTGAACTTAAATTGGGCTTCTTGCATGCACTTCAGCCCACTGAGCTACCTCCCCAGTATAAGTTGATTGCTTTGACATACAGGAACTCAAGAGTCATAGCATAGCATTCAGGTTCTCTTAATGTCTCCTACCTTTTTATCGTGAGTTGCCAGTTACCCTGAGAATATCAGTTGAAATGGTAAGATATAGCCTATCTAATTTACAGTCCAGACAGCCAAAAGAACTGACATTAAAAGGCCACTGGACAGGAACATAATAATACAGTGAGTAAGATGCTTGCCTTACATGTGGTTAGCCCAGTTTTGATCCTCGATAAACCATATGGTCCCTAAGCCCACCATGAATGATTCCTTACTAGTCAAAAGTCCTGAGCAATAATTATACCACTCTTAGGAATCTAGCCTAGGAACACAAAAATACAATACAAAAATCCCTTCCTTACACCTATATTTATTGCAGCACAATTTACCATAGCAAGACTCTGGAAACAACCAAGATGCCCTTCAACAGATGAATGGCTAAAGAAACTGTGATACATATACACAATGGAATATTCTGCAGCCATTAGGAGAGATGAAGTCATGAAATTTTCCTATACATGGATGTATGTACATGGAATCTATTATGCTGAGTGAAAGGAGTCAGAGAAAGAGAGAAAGACGCAGAATGGTCTCACTCATCTATGGGTTTTAAGAAAAATGAAAGACATTTCTCAACATTTTTCAGAGACAAAAGAGAGAAGAGCTGGACATTACAGCCCACCTCACAGACCTCACCACAAAGAGTGATGAGTTTAGTTAGAGAACTAACTACATTACGAACTATCCTAACAATGAGAATATATGTGGGAAATAGAAAGCCTGTCTAGAGTACAGATGGGGTGGGGAAGGGAGGAGGGAGATTTGGGACATTGGTGATGGGAATATTGCACTGGTGATGGGGGATGTCATCTTATATGACTGAAACCCAACCACAATCATGTTTGTAACCAAGGTGTTTAAATAAAAAATATTAAAAAAAAGAAATATCAATTTTAAATTCATGACTCATGGTAACTCAATAAGAAGAACATAATGTCAGTATATTGAAGGAAGATTGATCATCTATCGATTATATTAACTCTACATAGTTACATCACTTGGCACCATACACCACTGAGCTTAGCTTGTTTTCCTTCTGTTTGCTTTGTGGTGGTTATTTTTGTTTTTTGTTTTTCTTCTTTTTTCCTTTTATTCTTTTAAAGTGATATTAATAACCTCTAGATGGAATCCTCCCAGTTTTGGTTTTGTTGTTGTTGTTTATTTGTTTTCTTTTTTTTTCACAACAGAACCACATAATTTGAATCATCTTGTTCTGCCTCATGAATTGAGGAGGAAAAAAAAAATTGAAGGGTACAAGAACCAAACAGTCATCTGAACACGGAGTGGAAATAAAAAATAATCAGTCTCAAACACCAAACCCAAAGTCAACAACAACAGAATCCATACTCAATCTACAATAAGCTAGACACAGAAGGGAATAGTTATACTAGCAGTCCAGGGGCAAATAAAGGAGATATGTGATGCATGCTGGGAACAGGGGTGGTGGGAGGACAACACTGGTGGTGGGAATAGCCTAATTCATTGTCACAATGTACCTTAAATATTACTGTGAAAGATTCATAATTCACTTTGGTCACAATAAAAATTGTTTTTAAAAATTACTAAAAGAAGAAAAAAAGTCCTGAGCATTACAAGGTATGGCCCAAATGACAGAGAAAAAAAAAGCAACTAGACAGAAAGATCTGTTTGAAAAGAAACCATGACCTCAAAGGCCAACTCAAGCAAGTAGCTCCCACAACTGCTACCCGTTCAGACTATAGAGCAAAATGACATGATAATGTTGAATTTCCCTGATGATGTAAAATAAAGCTGAATCCAAGTCTAAGGAGACAGTGAGATTCAATACATAAAATAGTAATTAAGATTAAGGTTAACTCATTTTGGAATTCACAAAGCTTTTAACATTTTCATTTACTCGTGTTACTAAAAAAAAATGTGGATTTGGTTTTTGTTGTTTTTGTGCATGTGCATGTGCATGTGCTTGGCTGAGGAGCCAGCCAACTCTGCTAGATCACAACTGAAAGCCTCTAAGGCAGATATGACAGCACCAAATGAGTCTGGATCAGGCTCTATTTCCCAGACCCCTTCTAAAGCAAGTTGCAGTCTTTTCAGGCTGGGCCAATGCCAAGAGCTACTCTTCCTGGAAACAGAGTGAAGCAAACTTGTTGGTTTGGAACCTGGTGCTAAATTATTTGTGCAAAACTTGCTTCTGTGTCTGGGTTTTGTAAGCAGCAAACAACTCTGTTGCTGGGGATCTACCTAAGGGTTAGCATTGACATAAGCGTTTGAGAACAGAAGAGGAAAAATAAAAACACTTAATCACTAGAGCCAGAATCTTTGCACTAGGTAGAAAATAAAATGTGCATAATGATGAGTAAAAAAGTAGGCTTTTAACAATACAGGTACAGATTTATAGGAGAATATATGAGAATAATGATTCCACTGCCAGATAGTAAAGGAGGAAAGGAGCTTGCCAACCCCAGTTCAATTCCTGGCACTGAAGCACTCAGCCAAGAGTTAGCCCTGAGAACTGCCAGGTCTGGCACAAAAACAAACCAAGAAAAAAAAAGAGCAGTTTCTTTTACATGTAATACACACTGTGACCTTTCTAGACCACAGAAGTTTTATAACAAGGCATTTCCCTCAGAAGCTGAATGTAAAAATGAGGCAGCTTGGAGGAGCTTTGTTGGTGGTGGTTTGGGGAAGGGAACTGGGACACATCTGGCTGTACTCAGAGCTTAGTTCTGGTTCTGGCTTCAAAGATCACTCCTAGTCATGTTTGAGGAACGGGGTATGTTCCAGGAATTGATCAGCAGGTCAGCCATGTATCAGTCAGGTAAGGATCTTAACCTCTGTGTTTTTTCTCTAGTATGCTTGGAGGGTTTTAATTATCTCTGACTCTACAAAGTATTC